>JAJHUR010130715.1:0-10905 GCA_027495735.1 Lutjanus campechanus | reverse complement strand
ATTAGGGTGGATATGACTCTTTTAAGGCGATTTGCGAGGATTTTGGAGAGTATTTTGATATCGAGTGATATCAGAGAGACTGGCCGATAGCTTCTACAGTCGGTAGGTTCCTTGCCTTTTTCCAGTATAAGGGTTATCAGGGCCTGGCATAAGGTAGGGGGTAGTGTTCCCAGACTGAAAGCTTCATTATACATTTGTAGCAGTAGCGGAGTTACCTCCTCTGGAAAACATTTGAAAAATTCGGCCGTGAGGCCATCAGGTCCTGGTGCTTTGCCTACCTTCAAAGTCCTAATGACCTCAAATATTTCATTGGCTGTAATTGGGGCATCTACTCTGTCTCTCTGATCAGGATTTAATGTAGGGAGATCCAGCCCCTCCAAAGATTTAATAATTTCGTCTTGTGTACTGAGTGATGATGATGTATACAGTTACATGTAGAATTTTTTAAATGTTTCATTGATATCAGCTGACTTTGTCATGAGAGCCCCTTCCTCAGACTGAACAGCAGCTCTTTTTGCTTAATATAACAGGCTAATAACTTCCCTGCCTTGTCCCCAGATTCGAAATAAAAGAGGTATGAATTATTGATCATTATCAGTCCTGTGGATGAACTTGCAAGGTCGAGATTGTGGCCGATTTGAGAGGCTAACTAATGTTAACTTGAACTTGTGAAGACCAGCCTCATATGTGTGGACTTTTATCAATTAACAGGCTACAGAGGTTAGACTTGTCACACTTTTAAATGGGCTTTGGCATGAAGCCCTCTCCTAATATTAGGATGGATGAACACAGAGATTAAATCTGACTGTACACATGTGTGAAAGTACACACATTCTTTACTGAAGTAGAAGTACAGATACTTGTAGAAAAAAGTCTCCGGTAAAAGTAGAAGTATTGACTCAACTTATTTACTTAAGTAAAAGTGAAAAAGTACAGGCTCTGAAATGTAATAAAAGTAAAAACTAAAAAGACATTTCTATTGGCTGTTTCTGTGGGAGTCCCCCTCTCTCTGTTTCGTCTTATGTCTTTTACGTTGTTTTTGTATTATGTTTTTTACATCATTTTCATCTTATGACCTGTTACGTCTTTTATCTTGTTTTCGTGTTGTTACATCTTTTTATGTTTTCCTGTGTGGTTTTTCGTCATTTTCGTATTGTTTGTTACTTCTTCTGTGTCATTTTTGTCTCGTTACATCTTGTTGCGTCGTTTTCGTATTGTTATGTCTTGTTGCGTAATATTCGTCTTATTACATTATGTCGTTTTTTCTTGAGTCTGTTTGCTCATGCAAAATGAAACGCGATTAATGTCCTGTTATATCTTTTATCATATTTAATCGTGATATAATCTAAATTAATCCACTGTTGCGTCGTTTTTGTCTAGTTATGTCTTTTACGTCGTTTATGTCTAGTGACATCTTCTATGTTGTGTTCCTCTTGTTGCATCATTGGTGGCTCGTTACATCTTGATATAATTTTACGTCTTGTTGTGTCGTTTTTGTCTTGTTACATTATTTTTGTCCTGCATTAAAACTAAAATAAGGAGTCTGTTTTGAAAATGTAAGGAGTAGTAAGTGCAGATATTTGTGTTAAAATGTAGCGAGTAAAACTAAAAAAATGTCAGAAAAAGAAATACTTGAGTAAAGTACAGATACCTGAAAAATCTACTTAAGTACAGTGACAAAGTATGTGTACTTAGTTATTTTCTTAGTTATTAATTGTACTTTGTATGCTTGTAGATGTCACTGTATAGTTTTCCTTTACCCTTTACTTGATTTTTAATAAATTCTAGTACTTGTGCTGATCTGCTGTTTTGAGATCTCTTCTCTGAATTGATCACATCCCGGTCTCACATTTTAGTTGAGAAATGATTTTGTCTAATTGGTGCATTCACAACAGATTCTACACTTAAATTATTTATTGGTGCGAATGCTGATCTTTCCCCACTTTTCTTTCTGTTTGTACTTATTCAGCAGCTTCTTCATAAAATTTCAAACCAGCTACACGGTTTAGCCTCCCGCGGCAGCTTACACTATTTTTGCATCCATCATCCATTTCGGACTTTTCCAACTATTCATATTCTTTTCAATTTTGTTTTTTCAGTCCTGCTGCTCTCCCATTGAAACCCCCTTTAAAGGACAACTCATTTGAAGAGTTTCAGTAGACATTTGATATTCAAGAATAACCAAATGGAACGTTTTTTCAACACTGGTTGACCAGAAATGCTAAGTGTGTAGTGCTCAGTTGCAGCATAGTGTAAATACAGTTCAAAAAATACACTGGCCTGAGGAAAAAAATGTTTGGTGGACACACAGCCTTCAGTTCTCTCTTTCTTTTAAATTGTAATCGTTCTTTTACTTTGACTTTTTCCTCTAGTGGTACCGGTGCTGTCCCGCCCTGCTCGGAGAATCAGTGCAACCCCTGTTCATCCAGAGCCACCTGGACTCCGGCACCAAGGCTTTTCTCAAGCGGAGCGTGGAGAAGTCCAGCTGGCTGTTCACCCAGCTCTACCACTCCTTTGTGTCCACGATCCTCGGCCCCGTGGTCTCACGCACGTCCATCAACGGGTGAGTGGTGCAGACGCGCGCGTGTCTCAGTTTCTCCTGTCCTGTTTCTTCAGCTGACGTTCTCTCCGATTTCAGGTTTCTGGGTCGCGGCTCTATGTTTGTGTTCTCCGCGGAACAGTTCCAGCAGCTGCTCCGGATCGGCCCGGAGTGGAGGGCGGAGAGGCTCCTGGACCTGGGAGCTGGGGACGGAGGCGTCACCGAGGTGATGGGAGCCCATTTCAGGGAGATCTATGCAACTGAGGTGTCACTACCCATGAAGTGGCACCTTCAGAGGAGGAATTACAAGTGAGTGTCAAGACTTTATCTCCAAACTCCATGTTTATCTGTTGTGACAGATTCTTTGTGATATACTTAAAACTTAAAAATGTAGTCTAATACAGTTACTGATTACCTGTTTAAAAATGTAGTCAGTAACTTAATCCAAGTATCACACTATTAAAGTAATGTAACTTGATTACTTTTGGATTGAATTGTTAGCAGCCTATTATAGTATTTTAGGGCTGCAACTAATGATTATTTTCATCATTGATTAATCGGTCGATTATTTCCTCAATTAATCGATTAGTTGTTTGGTCCATGAAATGTCAGAAAGTGGTGAAAAATGTTGATCAAAGCTCAAGATGACGTCCTCAAATGTCTCGTTTTGTCCACAACTCAGATATTCAGTTTACTGTCAGAGAGGAGTAAAGAAACCAGAAAAATATTCACATTTAAGAAGCCGGAATCAGAGAATTTTGACATTTTTAATTTAAAAAAATGACTCAAAATGATGAATTAATCCTGTCACAATCTTCTCACACTTTCCCGCTCTGAGTGTTTTATGTTGGTTGTTAGGTTAGTTAGTTTGTCCAGCTGTTCCTTCCTTTGTTGTGCACATTTTTATTGATTGATAGATGTAAAGACAAAAAAAATGTTGAAATTTCCACCCAGTGAAGCATTTTTTCACTAGAGGTCATGATAATGAATTGTCAGCTGTGTGTGCACTGTGCATGGTAGGATATTGTTCTTTATTTTAAAAGTTTAATCCTACTAATAATCCACATTTCTACTAATTTAATCTGATTACGTCTCATAGTTACCTTTTTTGTGTACAGATTACGTTATCCTGCTACATGTAATCCATTACTTCCAAACATGGTTGCAGTAACCATGTTAACTGTGTGAACACATTAATACAGGTTAAGCTAGTCGGGCTAGCCAGTTAGCTTATCACTTGGCTTCATCTGTGACTTCTGCACCGTGACGACAGAAACATTCCCTGCATTCCAAATCACACACTTTTTATTTTTACTCATAGTACGTAATGTAGCTGCACTGACAAAGTAAGCACTGTTGCATGCAGTATGCATACAACTGGGACATACTTCGTCCCTCATCAGATGGTGCCTTGAACTTTGACCCTCTTGCTCATACACCCATTACAAAGGATCATGGGTCAGAAAAGATAAAAAAGCGTGCTGGCTTGCACACTGCAAAATGTGACCGGATGCACTAGGACATACTGGTATTTCTATACTATGTATTGGGGCATACTAAATCTTTTACTGGCATACTAAAGAGTATGGTGGCATGGGTAGTGTGGAATGCCAGATAGCTGAGAATGAACAAAGTGACAGGAAGTGGAAACGCGTACTTTCAAAGTTAAAAACTCAAACTATAAGTCTCTGAACAAAGCATCTGAACGTGAAGAATTCACAACATAAAATAAAGTATTTATAATATATATTTTTGGGGGGGAGGACACTGTGTCATATTCTGTCAGTAGATTCTCCTGAATCTTGCACACTGGATTTTTAAATTCATTGGTGAATGAAAAGAGTATTTCTCTTAGAAAGAGAAACTCTGAGCAGCAGAACTGTGATTATGATATAAGTCTGTTTTGTATTTGTAGACGTCTTTACCTGTTGTCTTGAGGAACTGAGCGTCACGTACATCTCACAGCACTGATTCCATCAGTACAATCACAAACCACTGCTCTGAGTTTTCTTTCTCTGTCAGAAATCCTTTTTTCATCCCCTAATAAATTCAATACACTTCGCCTTTGCCGTTTTTTCGATCTATGATGAGATATCACCAATGAAACTCAACCGTTCTTGCTCAGATACTTAAAATTAAAAGCTTCCAGTGGCTCCAGGGGTGTAATCAGACAGGCTCCCAATAGACTTTTAATTTGAAATATCTGTGTACAGTATTTAACAGTGATTAAAAGCAGATTAGTAAAAGTGATTGGCATATGAAGTATGAAAGGAAATTAAGGCCAGGCTTCTCTTAAAAAGAAAACTCAGAGCAACAGAGTGATGAGTACGACATGATCAGGGTCGGGAGGGTTACTTAACTTATCCAAGTATCACAATATTAAAGTAATGTAACTTGATTACTTTCCATTACTTTTGGATTGCGTCAATACCAAATACGGTAAAATTGTTTAGCCCAATAATAATGTTTTATGTTTGCTGTTAGATTTATTAAATGTTTGTCCAGCTGCGCCTTCCTTTTTATTGCAAATGCATGCTTGTGTTTTTATCCAAACACCATCCTGATCACAGGCGTCACCACCTACAGTCCCCAAATATTCTTCAGTTGTAGTGGTATTTACAGATTAGCTAACTAACTGGGTTTCTATGTGGCTAATGTAAGTAGTTTGTTTGTGTAGCTAACACTAGCGGTTGGTCTGTGTAGCAAATGCTAGTGGTTCGTCTATGGAGCTAACATTAACAGTTGGCCTGTGGAGCTAATGTTAACAAATTAACAATTGGCCTGTGGAGCTAACGTTAGTGGTTGGCCTGTGTAACAAACATTGGTGGTTGTTCTCTGTAGCTAACATTAGTGGTTGGTCTGTGTAGCTAAGATTAGCGGTTGGTCTGTGGAGTTAATGTTAGTGGTAGGTCTTCTGTAAATGTTTCTTTAAATTAAATGTAAATCTTTGGATGATATTTTTCTTTGTTTTACAATGTATTCTAAAATTGCAGTCCTTATAATCCCCATTTTTACTAAATATATATGTAATCAAATTACATACTAATACATAATACATAATTACTTTTTTTAATCTGTAACTGTAATGGAGAACAGCTACCTTTATTTGTATGCACGTAATGTAATCCCGGTACATGTAATCTGTTACGCATATATATATGTATATATAATATACTATATATAATAATAATAATAATAATATATTAATGCTGAATGTATCTCCTAAAATGATAATTTCTTTCACCTTTAAAATTAACTTATCTGAATATCTTGTTTTCTGTCTTGCTCAGAGTTCTGGCTATAGATGAGTGGCAGCAGACTGGTTTCCAGTATGACGTGGTGAGCTGTCTGAACCTGCTGGACCGTTGTGATGACCCTCTGAGCCTCCTGCGGGACATCAGGGGATCGCTGGTCCCCAACACGGGGAGACTCGTCCTGGCCGCGGTGCTCCCCTTCCAGCCTTACGTGGAAGTCGGTCAGTCGCAGATCTCGCCTCACGTGACTTCACGTTCTTCCTCCATTATTCAAATAAAAACACTCTGTGTCTGTTTTTTCTCAGGAGGAAGATGGCAGCGTCCCAAAGAACACCTGAAAATAAAAGGAAAAACATGGGAGGAGCAAGTGACCGAACTGTCCAACGCGGTTTTCCGGAGGGCGGGGTTTGAGGTGGAGGCTGTGACCCGGTTGCCATATCTCTGCGAAGGAGACATGTATAATGATTACTATGTTCTCGATGATGCAGTGTTTGTCCTCAAGGCCTCAGAGGAGACTCCAGAGTTGGCTCATTGAATACCAAATGCACTATCGTAACTTTATCTCCTCTTCTAGTTTACTCCTGGATGGATTTTAGTGCAATTCTCATATGCTTCATTCATAAAACACAGTATTTCTGACCTGTTTAGAAATGGTGCGTCAGGTGTGAAGCTCAGGTACTGTAGTTCCAGCATTTACCAGCCATCCTGTGTGACAGTGATACCTCTACTTTTTAAGCAAAAAAAAATAAAAAATACCGAATGGCAGTTTGCCTGGATTGAAGATCAGATCTTCTAAGACATATCATCACGTGTTATTGTAGGTGTTCGTTCTGTGAAGTCTGTTATTTGTGAGAAGTGTTTACTGTTAGTGTTTCATGGTTCTGTGGGGATAATTGTGGTTTGTTCCTTGTTGATTTTATATTTTAATTTTTTCTGTGCCTAATGCAAAGGACCAGTGTATGCACACGCTTGATTTACCGCTCTGAATTGGGCTTCTTGTGTATTAATGCTACTTTTTTAAAACTAGAGATGAAAAAATAATATGAGGCCTTCTTAAAGCAAACCTATGTAACTTATGTGAAACGGTAGCTACTGTTAAGTGTAGCTGGCTGCAGCCTGCAGAACAGGGCGTGGTCCAATGTTGAATGTTTAATCCCACCCACTGTCGTTAGATGGTTTTCATGCAATTTTAATTTGTTTGAGCAAGGTTAGAGGAAAATGGGACTTTTTAGAACATAACTGCTGAAATTGTGAAAACATTGAGCACTGTGTAGAATTATGGAGTTTAGACGGTTAAACTCTTGTTTTCACGATGTCTGTGTTCAGGATTTTTTGGGCGGACCTGAAACATGGTTCAGTGACATGCCGGAGCCATGGTCCCCCAGTACTTTATAAGCCCCATGAACATAATGGTTAGTTCCGAATGTACCTTCTGCGACTCCCTCAGTCCAACTCGGCCCAGCAGTTCACTTCAGCTCACTTCAGTTCCAACAACCAGACAAAAAAGAAAAAAGATACCATCCTGTCAGCATCCTCTGGCTCTGGTGGCTCAGACATGTCTGGACATGTCCAATAAAGCTCATTTTCAGGGCATAATTTGACAAAAACACTGAGACAACGCTGTCGACACACCCGCAGCGTTTCAGAACAGAGAAAACTGCTAATTTTTAAAGTATTTTGAGACAAAATTTTATATACTTAGAGATTTTTTTTAATTATTCAAATTTGACTGGGTGGTTGCTTTACACAACCTTTAAACAACAGTCAGTTCATGACATTAAGAAGAGCTACTGGTATACGTTAGTTAGCTAACAATGTCACGAGAGGAACTGCTCCTTTATAAACTTTCTGTTTCATATTATAAGCATAATTATCACTTTGAAGCACGAGTTTATTTACGTTGATGCTAAGAGTTACCTAATAAAAGCACAATTTACATTTAAAATAGAAACATCTATACCTAATGTGCTGTCATGTAAAAAATGATATACACTACACATATGCCTACATACACACGTACACCGACACATTCGTGCTCATGCTTATAGATTTAGAGATACAACCATAGACTTACTCACAAGCTGTGCATACATTTTAAAATGTCATAAAACATCAATATATGACACAGCAACTCACACAAACAAACCCCAAAGGCAGTCATGTCTCTTTTGTTGACAAGTTAAACATCCATACTTGTGAGGTAAACACAGAAACTTTGTAGCTGGTGTTTAACAACTTAGCCTGGAGACAAGCGCCTGTATCCTCGGAGAAATCTGCCTTTTCCGAATGAAGCTAAACCTTGCTAAACTCTGGATATGTATAGAGATACAGATGGTGCCTTCGGTCCATATTCTGTGTTCATTTCGTCCGTATTTTCTGAAAACTTACGGATAGAAACGAAATGGAACAGTACCACTGGTAGTTGTCGGAGGCAGTGTAGCCAGTAGTTGAAGCGAGACATGGCGAAGAAGTTTTAAAAATCTTAAAGTATTGGAAATTATGTTTGTTGTTGTTGTCAGAAACCTTTGACTCTTCCTTTTCTTTGGGGTAACTTTTGACACTGAGTGACGCCCTCTAGTGGATGTATTGCTTAACATCCATGCCAACATAAAGGATGCATGGAAGTTTGTGGGCAGTGACAGTTTCATTGTCTAAAATCTGTTTTCATACGTAAAGGCGGCATAAATGAGCCTTTAGTGTCATGTGACATTTTTTTTGTTAAAATCCTCTCATTGAAGTGCCTTCAAACTACATATTTAGACAAACAGGTCAGATTTCCTCCCCTATTAATATTAACAATTACTTGAGTCTTCTGCATTGATCAATATAATGAGGCAAATCTGATTGAAATAACGAAAGTTTATTGAAAGTTTGCTTGTCAGTTAGCTTCTTCACCACCAGCCTATGACTATTTATAATTCTAGTGGCTATCAATAGCTTGGTAGGGTGCTGATAGCTAGTACTTCAGCTAGCTGTTGTGTGAAGTAAGCTGGTTAAAAATGTGGATAACATTTTCGTGTAACTGTGTAATTCGACTATACCACCAATTTGTCCATACCACGTTGTTCTCCATAAACTACTGGGGCGACACCGTTACAACTAGCATTCAATTGCAGTTGAGATTTCAGCCGCCCGTATTTAACAGTCAGACCAATCACAGTGGGTGGGATCAAACGTTTGACGTTAAACTCTGCCCCGTTCTGCAGGCTGCAGCCAAGAACTCCTTGCTACTGTGGCCACAAGTGACTATTATCGAAAAGTTTAAAGCTGCATTTATTGATTTTTTTTTATTTATTTTGCCACTAGGGGGGAGTGTAGCAATCTGAAAACAAAACATTAATAATATTATGCAATTAAGTGTTTATAGCAAACGGTTACATATTTACACATACAGAAGCAGGGTTAGCAGCATCAGCATTCATTTTAAATTGTGTTTTTGAAATCTGGCTCTTGACTGAAATTCTGCGTTATGTTCTTGAGGTAGTTGCTAACTTTATCTCCAGTAAGTTCACTTGAGCGACGCTTTTCACAGTACGTCATTTGACCCATTGTTCAGATGAAAACCACTGCAGCTTTAATGCTAAAACAGTCAAATCATAGCACAAGTAGAAAAAAAGCCATAAAGCTGCCAAACAGATTCAGTTACACTGTAATATGTAGCTAAAGTTAGCTAACATTAGCCACAATATGCTAGTGGTCGTACCAGACCATGAGCAGCTGTAGCAGCAAAACCTCCCGAGTTAATTGAATTAAGCAAGTGTGTGTTTTTGTTGCTTTTGAATTCAATGTTTTATTTGTAAGAGAAATGCTGTGTTATTTCTACTTGTGTTGTGCACTGAGGATGCTAACGCACAACTGACTATTCAAAATGTGCCACAATGAATGCAACATTTGTACTGAAAGAGTATAATCTGGGTTCCAGAATAAAGAATATACATTATTTTTTGCCATTTCTCACCTCTGTTTTTTTCATATCATGAAATGAATGTGATGTGTAATTAGTTGAGATTATCTTAGATAATGTTGAATTTTCAGTCAGAGTTACAGTCACTTTACAGCAGTGCTACCAAACAGAGCTGATGGGACCCCCAGGGACCCTACCCAAAAGCAGGTTTAGTTTAACATCACTTCATTCACTTCACTTTTGCACAGGAATAAAAAAAAATATCTTGACCAGAGGTTCTTAATTTTTTTCAGTAAAAGACCCCTTACAAGACAGAGAATACTGTGGCCCCCCTCCTGTATGTCCGTTAGAATAATTAGATTTTTTTTTACAGTTCTATAGTGGTGGCAAAAGTACACATTCTTTACTAGTAAAGTAAAGATATTTATGTAACAGGTGATTCTGGTAAAAGTAGGACTGATTCAACTTCTTTACTGAAGTAAAAATTTAAAAAGTACAGGCTCTGAAATGTACTCAAAGTAAAAAAGTAAAAAGACGTCCTCTAAAGGACATTTTGATCTGCTGTTTTTGTGCAAAGATAGCCGAACCTCACCTTTTCTCCACTCCAGCCTCTTTCACTTGTCTGTGTTGTTGCGTCTTGTCGTTTTCGTCATGTCTTTTACATACTTTTTAGTGTTGTCTTTTTCATCTAGTTGGTTTTTTGCCTTGTTACATCTTATGTCTTTTTTTTCTTGTTACATCTTTTACATTGTTTTCATCTTGTTGCACCGTTTTTGTCTTGTTGCTTTGTTTTTGACTTGTTTTTCATGTCTTATCATGTTTTTTTCTTTTTATTTGTCTTGTTGCATCTTTTCAAGTTTTTTTTGTCTTTTTGTGTCTTTCATCTTTTTGTTATTAGCCCTTTTATGTTGTTTTTCGTCTTTTTTGTCTTATTACATCTCTTGTCTTGTTACGTCTTTCAAGTTGTTGGTCTTTTTTGTCTTATGTCTCTTGTCTTATGTCTTATTCTTCTTGTTATGTCTTTTAAGCTTTTCCTCTTTTTGCATCTATTTCTTCTCATTATGTCTTTTTTGTCTTCATTGTTTTCATCTTGTTTCAGATCTGATGTTCTTTTAAGTCTTGTTACATCCTTTATGCTGTTACTCATCTTTTTATATATATATATATATGTATATATGTATATATATATATATATATATATATATATA
>JAJHUR010130714.1:7760-53443 GCA_027495735.1 Lutjanus campechanus | reverse complement strand
CTGACTTCATCACTCCCCACAGCTTAAGTTACATAGAGATAAGGGGAGTGACGAGCAAATTCTTGAATTCTAGTGCGGGGCAGCAATGCATTGGCAGGCAGAGGGAGAAATGGGAGGTTCAGCAGTTTAAATAGACCGCGAGATTGGAAGTGTGCGTTTGGTATGTAGTATTGAGAATGAGGTATGTCACATGAGGTTGGCGTAGCAGCTCGAGTTGACTGCCTGAACTAGCTCGCAGGCGTTACCACATTTGCGTGTCACTTTCTTTTGTCGGGCACAAAGTCACAGGACACTGAGAGCAAGGCATGGACAAACCAAGAGATGCACTGCACTCACAAGCTAACGTCAGCTTACTGACACAGACCAGAAAGAGACTCCAAACAAAAACATCAGCTTGCTGACATCAAACTTTTAGAGCCTGAGAACATCCCATTACCTGCTTGCTGTTCTCCCAGTTCAATCTCATGGTATGTTTTTTTCCTCTTTCCATGACCAGAGGGATAGTTCAGCTGTCATAAGCTGTAAGCACTGATTGACATTTGGCACAAGGGGGAGGTGGCATCCTTCTGTAATTTGTCCGATGCAGCGAGCATAGTGAGCTAGGGCCACCTGAAGAGATAAAGAAGAGCTAGCAGTTTCCATCTCTTTACAATGTGCTAAGCTAAGCATATTGGCTGTTGGGTGTATCTTCAGCAGGCATGATTGTGGTAGTGCATTTTTCATCTAATTCTTGGCAAAAAAAAAAAAAGCAGATAATCCAATAATCCCTTTTTTCTTTCTTGGCCTTTCACTGTAGATGTGAAACCTGGTATGTCCCATTGAAATCGAGACTATAGTGATACAGTAAGAATACAAATATTAATGAAAAAGTAATAAATAAAAATTCATGAAAATATAAAAGTACTATAATAAGGTAATAAGTCAATTAAAACAAGCTAAAAACATTCAGGGGTTTGACTAGATTTCTGAATTGACCCAACCAGAGCATCAAGCTTCAAAGTACACTGCAATTAATTCCAAACGGTGCAAAGAATCTGAAGGCAGTCTTTCCCAAATCAGTGTTAATTCAAGAAACCTGCAGCATTAGCCAGTCCTGTGAGTGGGCATTTTGTACTCCAACTGTCCAGCTAATAAATGATGTCAATTATAAGGGCAATTTTTGGAAAAGCTCTTTAGAAATAAACAACAACAAGCAAATGCTGGTCTGTCCTAAAGGAAAGAGAAGGCCAGCCCACTTTGTCATGAAAATAAAGAAGTGATGTTGCCATATATATCTCCAGCCTTTAGGGGCATGAGACTGGATGTTAGCCACATGTCTGTAAATCACCATAATCACCATAATCTTGCAATGAAAGAAAGACTGCTTACACAATTTTCTGTCTACAAGACATAAACAAGACTTGTTTCCATATTAAAAAACAGAGCTTTGATTTTTTTTTATTATTATTTCATTGTGGCTTAAAGGTGAATTTATTATCTGTTCAGATGTCTAAATATTCAGAATATGGGACTCTTCAATGACTGATTCAATTACCATGCAGATCTGGAGAATACTATATTCAGTGTCTTTGGGTCAAGAGAACAGCATATATTTTGTTTTATCAGCATTTAATACAAGTTTGAGATGTATAAGTGCATTTTGCAAAGTTTTCAGTGGCTGATTTTATAGTCAGGTTCTTGGTGGAGTACAAACTTGCAAAGACAAAAGAATATCTATTATAGGAACAAGAGTGGTCCCAAGATTGAACTCTGTGGGATGCCTTTAGTTATTGGTAGCATACAGTATGTTTGTTTAATCAGTATTTAACACAAGTTTGATATTTTTTCAGTGCATCCTGCAAAGTATTAAAAAAGAAATAAGTGGTACAGTTCATGTACAAAATCATAAAATTACCATATGTAATAAAAGGTTAAGGAAACATGCTAGGTTGAAATACCAGCTTTTCCAGTAACAACACACAGCCAGTGTGTCCATTTCCCTTCCAGGGCTGTTTTTCTTTGCCGATTTCACATATATTAGAGTGGATTGAGTCTGTTTATGAGTCATGGGAAATCATCAATAAAAGGAGTTTATAACAGCTAAACTCATAAATATGTTAATGTGGTCTGGCAGGCAGAAGGCAGGCTGTCATTGAACTCGAACTGGGTATTTTCAGAGCAGTGGCCTTTTGTTTTCAGGATAACAGGGTTAGCTTTTCATCAACAGGCAATTGACAGTCATAGACAGCCAATCAACCTACAGTGTGGGACTCATTGTTGGGTCACTAAACAGGACAAGTGATCCTGCAGCCTGCACGAAATCTGCCTGAGCTTTGAGTCGGGGGAGGAGGGGGTCAGGGGAAGCAACTCGACAGCTTCGACAGATCATTAAATAAGGACTCAAGGGTCTGACATATTTCTTTTCTAAAGAAAGAAGTATCATTTATATAAATAGTGAACAGGAGTGGTCCTAAGATTGATCCTTGTGGGACGCCTTTAGGTATTGGTAGAAAACAGATGTACCAGTAGGATCAATTCCAATACTTGATTATTTTTGCAGGAGGAGAGAATGGTCAACTGTATTTAAGGCTTTTGATAAATCAATTTTAAAAAGCAGCACAGTGCTTCCTATTGTTTACGGCTGAAATAATATTATTTGGAATTATATTCCAAGAGAAACAGAGGTGTTAATGGCAATAATAATAAAAATGTTGTGCTCCAGTAAGCTGGTCCTGGAAAAGAGTACTGTGGGCCTCTCTCTCTTTTTGCAAGGCATTTCCTTTCGTCCCCTTGTAGCTGGGCACTCCCTGTAGACAGGAAATTCTCCTGGAGCAGCTCCAAACCACTGCCTCCTTTTCCCTCTTTTTCCTGGTTTTTAGTAATAAATCTTGGAATCCTGGTACAGTCTGTCCCAACCTTGGACCTGCATGTAAACAAACAATCCGCCTGTTCCAGAAATCGCTCCGGCTTATCCAGCTTCTAGCAGTTCTCATCTGAGATATCTACAATGCAGCATGTCTGTAATTATTAAGCTGCACAATAAGCTGCAAATAACACAAGATAGTATACAGTATGCTCCATTATACACCACATTAAAAAAGTTTCCCAGAATGAGAGCCACCCACAGTTCAATGAATGTGCAGAAAAATCCCACAATACCATTTTCCCACCGGGACAAACAACCTTCTGTCTTGTTCACACAGTTATTCTGAAGGGCCTGCATTATCAGCAAGTTCACTACCAAAAATATTGTGCACAAGGAAAAAAAGTTGGTTCTTCTTTCCAGTAAATCTAATTGATGTGGCACTCAGACAAGCGTCTATCTCTCAACTCAATTCTATTCAGTCCAATTCAATTCCTTGAACTGATTACATGCAGGAACAAATACTTAGATTTTAACTTAAGGTGGCTGAATCATTTCTCAGTTGTAATCCAAGAAGAATGCCAGTAACTGCAGTTTGTTCACTGCCTATCCGTTAAATCATTAAAGTACCTTTTATTAGCTGCACATGACTGTTTATCGTTTATAGCTGGGTCATAAATCCGATCATACTCCTGTATCAATGGGAGGGCTTATAACTGGGAATGAGATAGAACATGTTTGCTTTCACACCGTGTTTATTTTCTTTCCACTCCTATATATAGGTCACTGTGTCACATACAAATGGGAACTACACTAGATAACATATTAACAGGAAAAACTGCAGCAGTTACGGAAAGAAATGCAAATTAGCAAAATTGCATTTGATATGAAGACAGATGAGGGAGGTCTCATTTCAAACACAGGAACACAGTTGCACAGCTGCCCAGTTTTTCACCATTTTAATGTCCAGATATATTGGGGGAAAAAAACCTTTGCACACCTGAATGTTGACAGGTGTGTCGGAGGACAATGAGAGAAACTCCCCCACACTGTCTCACTTTCTGCTGACATTTATTAAATATCAACATTTTGGTCTAGCCGATTTAATAATAATTTCTTTTTAAATAACACTATTTTTTTTTTCAAAAACAAAGCTACAAAGTGCTTTACAAAAAATTGTTTAAAAAAGGGCAAACTATAAAAAATAATTTAAAATAAATAATTGTTATGCAGCATTAAGCAAAATTAACTTATAATACAAAAGGATTAAAACAGATAATCAATAAAAAGATAGATTGCATTTGTATAAAACTATTTGCATAGTAGTAGAAGTGACTTAAAGCTATAATAAGTTACATTTTTGCATTCAAATATCTAAATACTCGACCCTTTGTTAAGTTGTCAACTTGCATTATCCCAAATGTTTGCAATAATGTTAATCCCCCCAAAATAAGTAATTTATTCAAGGTAACAATGTGTCTCCAACTAACTGTTAGCTGCTATAACTTCCATCAAAACACATCAGATTTGTCGATGAGTGAGGAAGGAAGTTGGCAAACACAGTTAAACATAATGAGATAAAACATAATACTACACATCATCCATGAACAGGATTTCTGCCTCAGTCACATCAGATAGTTTTTCATCTGAAGATAACAACTCCCATGATGCCATGCTACATCAGATGTCATCAAACAAAGTCTTTTGCTATTGTTTTAATTTGTTAATATTTGTTGATATGTTTTTGTTTTAATATCTACTCTTAAAATATGCTTTCAAGAGAGATTTGAAAGAGTCTGATCTCCTCAGGGTTTTTGTTCTACAGAGTGGGGACCCTAACCAGCTGGTCACCCTTGACTCCTCAGCCTGGATTGTGGGATCACTTGCAGAACCTTGGCTGAGAACCTCAGGCAACAACCTGGAGGACATCTCAGATGTATTACTATCAACCATATCTTAAAATAAATTGTAAAATTTAGCAGGAGCCAGAAAGGAGAAGCTGTGTGTGTGCTCTCCTTTTTTGTGAGTCTGGCTGCAGAATTTTGGACAAGCTGTAATTTTGAGCGTAAACTCTGTTGACTCAGACATGTGTAAAGAGAGAGTCAAAACAAGGGGAGACAAAAGCACTGTGTCTCTATATAGAAATTTATTGTTTCAGGATAAACTCCTTAAGATGTATTTTCAGTGAGGTCCCAAAAAAACACTCACAAATGGAACAAGTCAGCATATACAACACAACAATGACAAAAACAAACAATCACAGACAATCACGCAGACAAACTAAATAACAAATCATAAAGAGCAGAAAAAAGATACAGATCAATTCAAAGAAAAGGAACGGTGATCACACAAATAATTAAAGTAAAGGAACAGTGAAAGCATGACTGAAAACATAAACAATTTGTTTTATGAGAAAACATGAAATAATGACAAAGAATAGATATTTATGACCAACTTATTCCACTCAAATTCCTTAGATACAAAGGGGACCATAAAAAGGATCTGATTGGAGCTTCTTAGTGAATAATTTGACATATAAGGAGCAACAACTAGTTTCAAACAGTCAGGATAGATACTGGATAAAACCGAACTGATCTCCTGAGCTGCATAAAACAAGACTGAACTGTACTAACATGCTTGTTCACTGAGATTTTTGCAGCTTTGGATTCAGTCATGCAATTTCAAATACAAACTAAAATGAGGCCCTAGATCTTCATTTTCTTTTCTGCTCCATCTAGTTTTAATTAGATGTTTTGCAGAATTTTGTATTGTGGGCACTTTTCAAACTTACACAACTGCATGTTTGTGGGAAAATACTTCCAGCTAAATCAGTAAATCATATATTCCACATCCCGGCAGTGTTTTACACTCTGCACTGAACACAGGCCAAACGTTTACTGCTTCTCGCTATCACTGTTATGAACTCGCGGCTCTCAAAGAGCTTGCTCACACACAACACTAAGATGCAGTGATATACTGTAAATACAGTGTATGCCTGGTTGTATGAGTGTGTGTCAGGCAGAGAGATATAGGAAGAGAGATAGTGGAAAGGGGGGAGGGGAGGGTGAGACATTGTTGTGGCTGTTTTACAGCTAACTCCCTTTCTCAGAAATCCTGCCCCGAGGATGAACGCAGCGTCCCTCTGCAGAGCAGGAGATTCCTGGAGTGATTTGAGCAGCATTTATTCTTCCAGTAAAGCAACAATGCATCCGTAAACACATCACCTGAGGTGTATATGCACCTAAAGCACATACACCCAGAAGATTTTTGACTATGAGCTGCACTTGGCTCTGGTCTGTCTATGTTTTGTTGTATTTGCATAAACAAGATCTGATTAAGAGATCTGACGCAGTGTTGTGGGGCATTTAGATAGATATTGCAGTTACGACATGGTTCATGATTAGTTGGAATGATTATTTTTCGCAAGGGTGGATATTTCCTGACCCAATCAGTGGGGACAACAAACACATCCCAGCAAGAGCTACGACTGGGAAGAGGGCGAGCTAGGGCATGTTCACTAACGGCTGGTGAACGAAACAAATCAGGTTATCACTTAAAAGTCTGCTGCATCTATGTCCTCCATCACCCCACCTACTTCTCCTTTTGTATTGTTTGCCTGCTCTTCTGTCACCTGTTGTTGCTGTTCTCACTCTTCTGCCTGTGGTGCGCAGCGTGAGTCACCGAGAGAAAGACAGTTGTGCTGCTGCCAGGGGAGTGCTGACTAAGATTACACGATTCATGGGAATAGATTATAAAATAATAGATTTGTGTTTATTTCTTACTAACACACTGACATTAACACATACCCGTTTATTCTATATTTTATTCTACATATTGTTTTATTTTGTTTTATATTTTTTATCCTATTCCATTCTGAATTTAATTTTAAGCCTACTTTTGTGCTATAACTGTTACCACCAACCATAAATTCTCTCTTTTAACTAAAATACAATACCTCTCAATTCATGTCGACTTTCTCTCTTTTTAAACAATTTTTGCATACTCCCTGGTAATAATTGTTTTTGGGGTTTTTTGCTCTGTGCATAATTTATTTGAAAGTCAACCAAATTCTCAAATTTCATTATTAGCCATTAGTTAAATAAATAGTAATAAAAAGCACAAAGCTTGTATTCAAAACTGAGAACCGTGAAACCTGTTGAAGCAAAAAGTCTGTGCAGCTGTGAACTGGTTAGCGAAAAAAATGTGTCTGCAGGCCGCCTGTCTGTGTGTAACATTCTTTTGCCTGCGTGAGCCCATACGAGAAAGGGCCCTTCTCATGCCAGCTGAGGTCAGGTCCGGACACTGTAGGGTGCACCCTTCTCCCACTGCGGTGGGCCGAGAGGCAGGGGGGAGGCCTCCAGCGCTTCTGGGAAACAGTCTGGGCCTAATTGGAGCCCGACTGGTCTCACATGTCTCCACTTACTGAGGGAGACAGAGGATCCTGCCGCCTGGCCTATGAGAGCTGCTGTAGGCCCAGGCCTTTCCCACCTCATCAGCATAACCACAGAGCAGTGAATTCAGCAGGCAGGCCTGACATGACAGCATGACTGAGTGGTGTGGTTTGCTGTGTTTCAGTGCACTGAGGTCAGGCCCTGAGCTGTGTGTGCCACATTATATTGTGCTTTTCACTGAGGTGGGAAGTAACTGAGTAAAAATACTTTGTTTCAGGTATCTTTACTTGAGTATTGACAACTTTTTCACTTTCCCTCCCTACATTTTTAAAGAAAGAATCAGTAGGATTTGTCATAAAAGCACCAGAAACAACGTTGATTACTGAGTCTCATTCCCAGAACATAAATAGCGTCAAATACCAACCAATTTTGGGGTTGATAAACTGTCCCGAGCACAGCAAAATAATGACAAAATAAGGAAATGCAGGCAGACGACAGAATCTCTGCAGATACAGCCACCACCATACACTTTGAGTGGGTCATAAGTATTAATCGAAAGGGATTATGTTTATATGAGTCTGCATTGTTTTTTTGGAAAATGCTGCAGTTGCACTTTATTTTACAGTGCACTGATAAGACGTAGCAAGGATCAAGCTGTACTTTGTATCAAATTAGACAAACCCTAGAAATAATAGGTTCTTTACTAGACAATGTTAGACCCTTTATTAGTTTTCAGTACTCTTCTGTTCTAATAAGGATCTAACAGTGGGAGATAATGCACTTTATTTTGCAGTACAGTTCTGTTGCAAAGTGTCTCAAATTACCCTAAGTCTAGTAAGAGTCTGACACTGTCTAATAACATACACACTTATTATTCCTAGTTTTCTACGGCCTGTTACGCCTTTTAGTGAACTGTGAAATAAAGTGTGAAAAATTGCTGCTTATCAGGCCGTTTACACAAATATACTTTTCTGCTCCTTACATTTTCACAGGAGGCCCGTTAGCTTTGCACAGGAACAGGCAGAAGAAACGTCCTTTGACACACTTTGAGTACATTTCAGAGCCTGTACTTTTTTACTTTTACTTGAGTAAACTAGTTGAATCAGTACTTTTATTTTTACCAGTCTGTTTTTTTAAACAGATATCTGTACTTCTACTTGAGTAAAGAATGTCTGTACTTTTGCCACCTCTGTTTTTTCAGGAGAATATTTGACCCTGGTGACTCGTGCATGGTACAGTTGGTACAGTTTGTCCAAAGGATCTCCTTTCTGTACAGTACGAGCCGTGTACCCTCCACCTATTGTTCCCTCTTAATTCATTCTGGGTGAAGCGTGATGAGACCTTCCCTCCTACTGTACAGTGTATTATGTTCCCTTTCTCACGCACACAGACCTCAGCCTCACAGAAAAGACTTACGGGTGCACCGTCTTTTCATGTGTCTGCTTGGTGAGAAATACGAGAAGTGAAGAGCAGTGCAGATGGTGAAAAACAAAGACTTCCCTGCTGCTGCCGTTGCTGCTGCACAACCACCACCACACATTCTCTAAACTTTTTTTCTCAGCTTTTTTTTTCTTTCTCTCTCTCTCTTGCCGTGGCAACGTGCCTCTCATTTCCCATCAGTCACGGTCACCTCCTTGGCCCTGATCTGTAATTCTCAAAAACGTCATTATCATCCTGTTTCACAGCAAAATGCAGGCGCAAAATATTGTTTGACTGCAGCTGTGCAGAAACAATTATGGGCAATTTACCATCAACTTTGTTTTTTCACTATTCATTTTTTTATCAGAATGCACACATCTTGTTTTGCAATTGCTATTATGCCTTTTTTCAATGCACATCTGGAACAAATTGTTTCTGCTGCAGGCTATGGCCCAGAGGAAAATAACGTACAAATAACTACCTTTTCATTTAGCCTTGAATTTTGGCTATAATTTTGTTTTACTGAAAAGCAAACAGATTGTAATCTTTCTTAGATCAAAGGGCTTTTGAAACCAATTCTCTCTGTTGTTTTTTTCCTTTTGCAGCTCAGATAAACACGTCCCAACTTGAAAAACCCAGGTATTCAGAAGCATTTAAACCCCCAGACAGAACTGTTGAAGGTTTTACTTTGGGAATGTACTCGCTACTACCTGCACAACATTACCCATGGGGCTCTGCAACCCTGAAACCACTACTACGTATGTGTCAGTACAATTTATCATTTACTGTGACTGTTCAACTGGGACTGGAGCTGATTTGTTTTTACTAAAAGTTTGCTTTGTAGTTAAAATGTTTCCCAAACCTGCCTTGAAAGGCAAGCTTCTCTGTCACATTTAAGATGCTGAAAAGCAGGTTTGAGTTTTGCCAGAAATTTGTGCAGACAGCTCATGACTTGATAGAAAATATAAAGTTAAAGGGATATATTGGATTTTTTGAGGTGGGTTTAAGGTCCTTATCCATAGTAACTGTATTATTAAGAGTAGATGGTGGTCAATGAGCAATGTAATGCATACACCTCCTCTCTCATCTGCAGTGTAATAAAAGTATGTCTGATTTATGTTATGAAGCACCCCTCTGGTCATCTGGCACAGGTTTTTAATTTATATGCTCCTCACCTGTGGAACAGGTTTCAGTAATACCTAAGGCCATTCAATGGTAGAATCAGTGGGATTTGTCCAAACTGTTCATAAATGCACCAGAAAGATGGTTGATTGTTGAATCTCATTCCCAGATCATAAATACCAACATTTAGGGTTGGTTAAGTAACCCAAGCACAAAAAAATAATGAGAAAATAAGGAAATACAGGCAGAGGGCAGGGTGTCTGCAGATACAGCCACCACTTCATACTTCAAGTGGGTCATAAGTGGTTATTGAAAGGGATTATATTTGTATGAGTCTGTGTTATCTAAGCTGCAGTAAACAATATTGTTTATTGCAGCTTTCCAATAAAGTATACATAATTCCTTGTTAATGTAATCTGTAACCATGTATTTCTTTGCTTTCACTTTTTGTTTTTATTGCCTTTTAAATGCAGTTTCTTTAATGTTTTAACTATTTATCTGCTTGCTTTTGCCGTTTGTTTTTATGATGTTTTAAATGCAGTTTTAACATTTTCTTAATGTCTTATTTTGAATTTATTTCTATGCTCCTGTTAAGCACTTTGAATTGCCTTGTGCCTGAATGGTGCATTATAAACTTGCCTTGCCTCATTCTGTGGACAGCGTCAGCAGCAAAAGTATTTTAGCCTCCTAAAAAAAGGCCTAAAGAGTCCGAGTAATTGGACACTGTAATATTCAGAATATTTTCACCGCTTCACCTTGCAGTCAGTCAGACTTTTCTGATGGGAAACTGCTGTTATATAAACCAAATATCTCTCATCAAGGCCACCAGACTCCTTTCACAAAATCTAAAGCTTTATCTCACAGAACACAGCAGTTGCTTGACAACAGGTGTCTCGATCAGTTAGTTTGTTTGTGTTATTTTGGGGCCTCACTGTTTTAAACAACAAGTTCAGATTCACCACAGTCACAAAAAAACATTTTTTGGCATGCTTTTTACCTGGTCAAATACCATGCCTACAAATGCCTCCTATAGTGTACCGTGTCCAGATACATCTAATGTTGCATACATATTAAATAAAATATCCAAATATGCCATATATTTAAATATTTGGACTTAGTATTTGGCAAGAATTTGAGCAAACGGGTGGCATATCATCACTCTTTGCCATTGACTCATGTGTGTGGCATCCAAAATAAGGCATCAGTCCTAACAGACAGATATCTTAACTACATATTCTTAATCTCCCAATCTGGAGATAAGATATCCTCCAGACATGTTACAATGCTATGATTGGAGAGAATCCCACATGGATTTCATTCAGTTTCAGTTTGAAATATCCGGGAAAAACAATCTCTGGATTCTGAGGTACTTTGTGCAAGGGCATGCTGACTGGCATCTACTGCCGGTGACACACTGACTATGGATAAGTACCTCATACAACCCCACTTCAAAAAAACCTGAACTCTCCCTTTAAATCTAGGACTGAAAACAGCTTTTGAGTAAAGTTAAATGGCCCAAAATGAGTGTTTTTGTTTCTCAATTGAGTATTTACTCTTTCCCACTGTAGGATAACAGCCAAAGTACAGTTCTGCACAAGATGAGATAATACAATAATTTATTTCTGATAAAGTAATTAAATGTGACCAATAATATCTGATACAAGCTAAGTAGCAATTAACAGAAGTCCATAGACGCATGTGCACACTGCGTTTGAGTCTTCCTGCAGATAACTCCACACATGCCCTGCTGTTTCCTGCATGCCCGTTCCATTGAGAAAAAGTCATTTCTATTGATTGCTTTTCCAGGCATCATTTAATATGATACATATTCACTTGTAAATATCGACCTTTCCCTGCTGCCCCGACATTTGGGCCATAAATACTTTAAAAGCAAGCTTGTGAAAAGATATGAAATGTTATGAAGCTGTAAATAAAGTCTGGATTTAAACAGTAACAGGAGATTGGGTTTTTTTTTTTATTGAGGATAAATGTGGTTGTGGTAATGCAAACTTTGAATGTTGTGCGCTTTGTCAAAACAGAGCTTCAATTTCAAGGCTGCCCTCAAGTGGAAGCAGTGTTCAGTATTCATGGACATTCTGCAGGCTGGCCTCACTTAACCCATAATTTAATTAGTGCCTGATTTGGCAAGACTGTAATTCAGCTGAAATTGATGAGCAACATAAAAACGCATGATTTCCTTCCTTGCTTGCAGCAGTAAGCTTCAACAGTCTTATCACATACTGCCACCTGCTGGAGATATTTTACTATTAAAACATGATGTTCACATTAGTGGTCAATCGTTATGCATTTATCAATGACAAAAGAGAGCAGAATGACCGACATATAACGCCGATATTAAAAGACAGAAAAGTCATGTATAATTCCATTATTCTACACATATTATAATCTAACATACATGGTTTTCTTGTCAAGCAGCACGATGGGTTAGATGGATTTTTACTCATTAATGCTGCAAGCTGCAGATGTCAGAAGGTAACTGGTATTACAGGGAGAGTGGATTACAGGAGGTCACAAGCAACGTCATTCAGCTGCATTACCCTATACATTATAACCTGTTCAAGATTCTTGTAATCACACTTGGAGCCTCTCATGGGCAGACACCTGCCTACATTAAAGAGCTACTGCAGAATAAAACATAATACCAGCAGGACTCTGAGGTCTTCTGATCAGGGTTTCTTAGTGGTTCCTTGCTTCAGACTCAAGACAAAAGGAGTCTGTGCTTTTGCAGCTGTAGCTCCCACACTTTGGATCTCTCCTCCTTTGGCCTTTGCGATCTGTCGACACCTTTAAAAAGCAGCTCAGGATCCATCTGTTTAGACCTGCTTTTGCTTATTCTGTGATGTTTATAATTTAGTTGGGTATTTGGTGCTTAATGTCGGCCCCTTATTTGGTCTTTTTTTGTTTTTGTGAGGCACTGTGATGTCTTCTCTTGAAAGGTACTCTATAAAGAAACTCCTCACTTTTATCATAACATAATATGTATTTACTCTGCGTTGCAAATCATATACTTTTTTTTACTTTTAGTACAGCTGCCTTTACAAAGTACACATGCAGTATGCATACCACTGCACCTTGAGCTTTGACCAAAATGGCCAAAATGCCAGATAATCAGCCGGCCAATTAATCAGTTTATCACTTGTTCACATGCAGTTGTGTAAAAAGAATGATTTTTCAAAGTCTGCGACTGTGGGCCTGCCCTCAGACAAAGCTTGGAAAAAGACACTCAACATTTGAGTGACGGCAGCCTAATATTACTGTTGTAACTTTACTTTACACCAAATACATGAAAAAGGTCTGTCTAAAATCATGTGTATATGTTAACCAGATCAGACACATTTGGGTTATTCTATGTGATCCTTTTGATAACCAATGTAGAAATTAATGTAATTTTTTCTACTTCCATTCACTGAGCCTCCCCTGAAACTGGTCTGGTGTAAAAGATATTCAGAGCCAGTCTTGTGGCAAATTCGTCTTTATTTCAGCTTGATTAAATGGTAATGATAGAAACCTCAAATCAAACATTATTGAACAGAATAACAAAAGAAAAATGGCACAACTAATAAGAAACAAAAAATGAAGACAATATACCCACTATACATTTAAGTATGTACAACTTTGATAAATAAACCAATACTGTCTAGAATTATGATTGTTTTGCATGTTTCCTTATTTCTTTAGGATTAGTGAGCAGAGAGGAAGAGAAACAGAAGAGGCAGGGAGTGAGGAGCGAGGACAATGACCGGCAGGCACAGATGAAGAGAAGACAGACGACTGTAGACAAGAGTAGAAAAGACAACCTCTTGATGCACAACTCGGGACTGCATTTGCAAAACTGTACCTCAACGCAGTTTTTGCTATTTGACAAGATGAGATGTCACTGCCTCAGTGTGACCAGCAGCCATCCTGCCCCTCCATCTTTTGCTTCACTGCAGTGCATTCCTCATAGTAGCTTTGCCTTGTTTCACATCACACTTTGGGTCCTGAGACGGGGGGACAACCCACTCTTTTCCAGATATAGCTTTGTTTATTTGTGCCACCTTAAAGCCTCTACAACAAAATGTCATATATTATGTCTTATACATGAACAACCTGAAGCACACAGTACGACGACGTTGAGTTGAAGGCTGAAATGACATGTGATTTGTTTTACCGTTAAATAGGTAACCCTCTACAAAGAAAACATATATTAAAGGCAGGAAATAAAGAATAAATGTTCGAGGAGGAGGAGAAGAAAACTGTGAATTTACTGTCGCTAACCAGCAGCTTTTCTTCATCACATTTCATCTAGAGCGCCAGGCACTGTTCAGCAGGAAAAGTAACTAATAATTAAATTGCTTTTTGTATCATACAGCAATAGAAAGTGGTCTTGTGTTGGTGAGGGCGAGAGAAAAATGCATGTGAAGAGAAAATTACCCAAACCTGATTCCAAAGAATTTTGCATGTTGTCTAAAACGGAAATCAAAACAGAATGCAATGGTTTGCAAAAGCCTTTTGACCTATTTTCAACTGAATACAGTACAAAGTCAAGATATTTACCATTCAAACTGATTCAAACTTAATTGTTTTTGTTTGGGGTCTGTTGTCATATTTTGTGCTTCGCATGACGGCCTGTTGTAACACATGACATCATCTTGCTGAAATAAGCAGGGACGTCTCAGCATCAAATTCTTTCAGTTATCAAATTCAGAATGAGTGTATATTTACAAAAAAAACAATAAAGTTTATCAGCTTGAACATTAAAGGTCCAGTGTGTAACATTTACAGGGATTTATTGGCAGAAATTGAATATATTTTACAAAAGTGTGTTATTTATTCTTGTTAAATCATCTGAAACTAATAATCTCTATGTTAGCGTTACCTTAGAAATAGCCATTTATAATTGCATAGGGAGCGGGTCCACTTTCATGGAGGCCACTATCTTGCGCCGCCATGATTTCTATGGCAAACAGTGACTCTAGAGAACCCCCTCATGCAGATTGGGACAGATTGCGGGTGACTGCTGGCAGACCATCTGGCATTGTGAAGTCTGACTGCCAAAGTTTTGACAAATGGAGCATCATGCTTACTCTTTACCAGAACAAAAAGCGGCAGACAGTGAACCCTCGACCTCTAAGAAGCGGAAACACGAGGAAACTAAATGCAAGCGTGACAGGAGACGGCAAAAAAACACGGATCAACATCGGCATAGCGCTTACACGATGGAAATCACTGATGAAGGACAAATGTTTTCAAAGTGATGCCGAAGTTGCCTGTTTTCTGTTTTCTTGTCTTAGCACAGTATTCAACTGAATAGAAGTTTAAAAGTATTTTCAAACATTGTATTCTGTTTTTATTTATGATTTACACAAAGTCCCAACTTTTTGTGGAATTAGGGTTTGTAAAATAAGGGGCCACCAGTTCTAGTTTTCAGACAACTTAAGACCTCAAAAAGAAGCCCAGGGTGAGAAACACTCGTCCCTTTACAAAGACACTAATCCCCAGGATGCATCTCCAGGACCTTCAGGAAATGAACAGTGAGACCCTGTCCAGACAAGCAACAGTTCGACGTCCCCCCACACTGCTGCTTCGCATTTACAAAAAAACAGTTCAGTCTGGGACACAGATGAGGCTTTCATTCCTCACATGGCTGTCGTGTTGTGAACAGGATCCACGTCAACAACGACATGGAAAGTTTCAGAACATCGTAACAATCTCCTGAGTGGCAACGTTTTGTTTTTTTTCTTTTTCTTAAACAGAGAAGTTTTTGTTTTCTTTTTTTTCTATAAAATCACTAACAGTTGGCAACTTAAACCCTCCCTCCCTCCCTCCCTCCCTCCCACACCCACCCACCCTGCAGTTTCTGTTTTTTATACAAAAGCAAACAAACAAAAAAAGACTCAAGGAATCGACAGTAAAAGCTGTAAAAATAGACACGTATTACCCTAACATATTAAAGCACATCAGAAAAGGTCTTTACTTTTCTTTCAGAATATTTTGGTTGGGGTGCCACACTCGGTCAGACCTGCTGAGTTTAAACAATGTGTGCTACGGGGCGCTGCATGAGTGTATGCATGTTGTGTATGTGTGCAATGTATATGGGAATTTTTTTAAAGCATCTTCAAAGGATATTTTGCCGAGTTAAACAGCATGATTCCCATTCAGTCTCATAGACAGAGAGCACATACAAAGCTGAGAGAGAAAGAGAGACATTCAGACAGGAGGTTAGAGGAGGCTTTGGCCCTGACTCTTATCTAGAAACCCCAGCATGCTTCCTGTTTTTCTGGCCTGTAGAGTCCAAAAGCCAGAGCTAGTATGTATCCTAGAGAAATCCCCCTGGAGAGGTCTGAGGAAGACCTCAACCGTGGCCTCTGCACCGGCCCAGACAGGGCGAGCAGATACCCCGGACCCCCTGCTCCGTCAAGTGCAACATCGTGAGCGCTGAGCAGCTCTAGTGCCTCTTCATGGATGACACCTTCTTCTTCCTCGCTGCCAACATCTCGTAAAAGGGGTCCCTGCTGATGGCGGCTCTGTGGGAGCACATGCAGAGGAAAATGTCAGTGAAAGAAGGATAATGACATAAATGTGCAAATTGCTGCTCTTACACAGTACTATAACAACAGACATGGTGCATTTGCATGTAAGTAGGGCTTATTTTTCCAGTTTTTATTTCAGTTTCTTAGAATTTATATGTGGAAGTGTGCGATAAAAAAAAAAAAGACCGTTAAAATAACATTTGCACAGCCAACCCTGCAGTTTAACCACTTCTTGGGATTTTTTACATACCAAAAGGATCTGCTCAGCATAAAAAGCACTTCTATTTTTCCCCCTACATTTATCTCTTTGCAGACAGTAACTGGAGTATGTTCTACACCGTGCTGATCACAAGAGGACCTCATTTACTTTACACTACAGTGATCAGCATCTGCAGCAGAACACACCTTGTGGAATTGTGGGAATATCATGAAAAATTAAAAACAACCTGCTCTGACTGAAAACATTCAAGGATTTGGGTGAAAAACAGTAAAAACCTGCAGCTAACTGTGACATCCACCTTCTTGTCTGTCTGTCTGGAGGGAGAGACGTGAGGTGAAGATACTACGTGCAATGAAGTGCCTCAATTTGTCTCCATGGAGTAAATTTTTAATAAAAAAAAGAAGAGGTCAGCTTGTCAGTATAAAGTATATTAACTGGGTGCCTTGACAAATAAAGTGGTTCAATTTAAATTTTCTTTCTCCTTGTCTTTTATTAAAAACAGGTCATTACTATTTATGAATAATTATTAATAATTGAATGAAACATTTTATCATGATGCATTTTTCAACTTGATCACTCAACCCTTCATAAAACATAATTATAGATTCAGTATGACTTGACACTGTCTGAGGATATCACTATGTGTGAGGTCCTTCAAAAATAAATGTCCATAAATCTGCTTAGAAATCGTAGAAAAAGACGCGACTCTGGAGATTCAGAGTCAGTACATTTTCAGTAATCCAGTCATTTATACATACGTGGGTACACTGGGCGATACTTGTAACTAGGACTAGGTGCTGTTTAAAAATTATGATACCAGTACCAATGCCAGTAGCCTTAAAGTGATGAAGATCCCAACAGAATATTTAACTTGATAGTTCATTCGATACCCATCATGTGATCAGAAGCATTCCTGAAATAATCCTTCCACATTCTATGGTTTTATTTTTATCAGATGCCACTGGCATGTAGCATGGCCATATTTTCATCTTTGTTGGCCAAACTCCGTCAAATAAACTGTGCTTGACTTCACCACACTAAAGGCTGCTGAAGTGGGCCAATCACACATTAAACCGAAAAACGCTTGCGGCGATTGGCTGCAAATAAAGTGATACAAATAGTCTTTTTTTTTTTTTCTAAATCTAGGTAGAGAAAGTATTGAATGCAGGTATAGTTTGGCTGGAGAGCTTCTAATACAACTTGGTACTGGACTATTTTGGTTGATACTTTAAAGCTATCAAGTACCAATACCCAGCCCTACTTGTAATGGTGCCAATTTGTCCAAATGTAAACAAATATAGGCCCAAAAAAAAGCACAGCTAATGGACTTAGTGTCAGCACAACATGACAACACTTCCTATTCACATCGCCCAAAGCCCCAAAACTATGGGAGCTGAAGTTCCAAAACTTGAGCATGATCATCCCCCACATTGAAGCAAGAAAGAGAATAATACAAGAGGTGACTTTGAAAACCCCCTTTTAATAAGTGATGGAATTAACACGTACTTGATGCTGTTCATCCATTCATCTTTCTCCTCAGCAGTGGGGGCAGAGATCCGGTAGAAAGTGTGGTTCCCCTCCACGACGCGTCCGTCAGCCTCAGTTTTGCACGCTTTTATCACCTGGTCCTTGTTGTCAGGGATGAAAAGCTCAAAGCAGTTCTGCAAAAGTGAAGTGGATGGAGGTCAAAAATTAAGTATCACCTTTAGGGTTGTACAAAATGTCTTCTTTTTTAACATTTCTGGCATCTATTGAGGTTTTCTAATGAAGCTGTAAATCTCTGTCATCATATTTTATGACACTGAAGAAAAAAAGACTGCTGCTAGACCGCCACATTAATAGATCTGGGTGCCTCACTTTAAGTGCAGTAAGCAGGAGAGCAAATAGCATTTTCTCCACAGTTGCTTTTAAAAGACTAAATTGTAGCAAATATGGATTGGAGCAGACGATTTCATTAGACATAAAACATGTTGTGAATTTGGGAAATTATTACAGCTATCTTTTCTCAATAAATTTAGACTTTTACAATATTACTGGAAATGTTTGGAACACATGAGTCTGAAATAATCTGATGCAGACACCACTGTCTAATAGTAATAATATTAGTGTGGCTCTTTATCTGGAAGTGTGCAGAAATACTGGGTTTAAATGGACTGAACAGACATGCAGAAAAAAAGGGAAAAAAGAAAAAGTAAAAACTGTGCAGCATTAACAGTAACAGTTATTAACATTAACAGTTAACATTATGAACAAAGCTTTAAACTATTTGTTATAGCCCTAAATGCCTTAAAGACAATAATTTGATAAAAGAAACAAAGGCGAAATTCTTGATTCCTTCTCAAATGTGAATATTTTCAGATTTTTTTACTCTGCTATGACAGTAGACTGAATATATTTGGCTTTTAAAGAAGTAATCTTGAGAAAATGATCTACAATTAAAACAACTGTTGGTTGCAGTCCTATGCTTGACCGCCCCATTCATTTGATAATTCCATTTTTAATGAATATAACTCATCAGTTTCATCAACATAGTTGTAAATTAAAGTGCAGTTAGATTGATTTGATTGATTTCTGCATTCAGTTGTTTTACAGTTAAAGCTGTCAAAGCTGTTGAAATTCTGCAGAAATAATCCCAGTTGTCAGAAAAGTCCTGAAATCCAAATCTCAGCCCTGTTCTGACTGGGTGTAATAACAGAATGAACCAGTAGAGGGAGCTGTGCTTACAGGCTTCTTATCTTCCACCTCCTTGATGCTCAGGTTCTCCAGTGGGATGATTCCTCTTGGCTCTTTGTCCTGGACAAACATAAGAAGTGTAAAAAGTCAGAGTGCTGCACACGTGCAACGACAGGAACAGAGCAAGTGAGAAAGGAAGCTGTACTCACTGTGGTGTACTCAAAGTAGTACAGACAGTTGTCTGTGAGGATGAACCACCTCCTCTTCCAGGTTTTAACTCGTCCCCCTGTGGAGCAAACAGCCAGCGTCAGAGAAGCTCAGCGAGAGAAAGAGACAGAAACGAGCACCTAAGCGCCGGGTCGAGCAGCAGACAGGCAGACAGATGTATGGGCAGACAGACAGATGACGGCTCCAGAGGACTCCTTTTACCCAGAACATCCTGCTATTCACCCTGATCCACCATCACAGCATGCGCTCACCATCACCACAGCTGCATAGCCTTCAGCTCTCTTTACAGCCATTTATTCATTTTCCCTTTTATTTCTTGATCTGAGGACTTTTTGCTACTTTCACACCTAAATAATAATTAATAACAGGTACTGGCCAGTGACTAAAGTGGGGTTGAATGAGGTACTTATCGGTAGTCATGTATTACCTACAGCAGACGGTGGCATGCTTCCTGTTTTGAGGAGCATGAAACCCCCAAAAACTCCAGTTCTGCGAGGTAAAATTACCGTTTTCCCTTAAAGGAGAAATCTGTAATATATTTACTGTAAGAAATAATAAAATACCCATGATATGTCATCAGAAATTAAGGAAACATGCCAAGTTGAAATAATCGCTTCTCTGACAATAATGCTACAGCTGGGTTTTTCTACTTCAAACTTTACATTCTGGGCCATTTTCAGAACAACGGATTTAACTTTACATCAACAGACAATTGACAGTTATAAACAGCTGATCATCAGTGTAGGACTCATCCTTATTTGTTGTTGTCGAATTACAATGCTGTGCTCATCTTGTGCTCCTGATTTCAACATATTTAATATACTGTCTACTGTCTAACTCACTATATGGACAGCAGTATTCATTTTTTAGATGTGAAATTGTTACATATTGCTCCTTTAAGAGTCTGGTCGCTTCGGAGAGAGCTATATTTGGCTTACATAATGCTTCCTGTCAAAAAAGGCTGTCTAATGGCAAGGTACAGCGGTGAAAATATTCTAAATATAGCGTACACCTAAACTGATCAACCTCCGTAGACTGTAGGTAATACACTGAACATTGATAAGTACCTCATATAACCCCACGTCAAATGATCTGGACTTTCCCTTTAAGGGTAATTGGGAGTGCATGTGGAGACGCCATACAATAAAGCTACATGTCTCCGTAAATGCGTTGGTGCATCTGGAAACTCTCCTCACTTGCTGACTGAGAGGAATAAGTGTGCAAAGCCAGGATCGATCGACAGGATACAGCTGAAGTTAATGAACTACCACCCAAATGAAGATACTAGAGGGTGGTTATAAATGTGGAGAGCACTCCAACAACTATCTGAGGGCTGAATGTGGAAGGTAATGAGTAACTGTGGATTAAGTTCTCTTTCACGCCCAGTGGGGGCTCTCTGGTTAACTCTGCACTCGCTGATCTGTAGCTGATCTCTGACCCCCCTTTTGTCACCCATACTTCCTGCGAGGGGAAACCTGATCACAGTAGCAGATGGCAGTCTTGCTCTGGGAGGATGGGATGCCAACAAACTGACGAGGGCAGGAAGCTCAGGGCCTGCAGCTATGCTCGGCTTCTCTACAGGCATCTCAGACTTGAATTTCCTGTTGTGGCTTTGTTAAGTAACTTCTCAGTCATATATGAGTAGTGTCCAGTGAGCAGGGGGCTGAGCTTTCTTTCTAAACATGATATAAAGACCTAAGCCTTGTCTAGACTTGGCAATCCCACCACCAATGTTAGTAAAAAGCTGCATCGTGAAACCCATCTACCAGGACAGAGTAGGCTTTAAAGGGACGGTTCACCCCAAAATCAAAAATACACATTTTTCCTCTTAACTGTAGTGCTATTTATCTGTCTAGATTGTTTTGGTGTGAGTTGCAGAGTTGTGGAGTGATGTCCGCCTTCTCCCAAAAATAATCGAACTAGATGGCGCTTGGCTTGTGGTGCTCAAAGTGCCAAAAAACATACATTTGAAAAACAACGGTGTATCTTTCCAGAAATCATAATGTGGTTACTCAAGATCAGACAAAGAAACATCCTATGCTTCACTTTGGGGGCATAAATTTAAAAGCCTTTCTGACAGAAAGGTGTCCTTCATCCCACTATATGGAGGGAAGACAGACATCTTTATGGCCAATATCGCCAAGACTCGCCACCTTACACCAAAACAATCAAGATGGAAAAACAGCACCACAGGCCAGAAGAAAAATATGTATTTTTGATTTTGTGGTGAACTGTCCCTTTAAGGATGTTTATATACAGACATGTAGAGCACACTTGTATTATCATATAACAGCATCAGTGCTGTATATGATCTCCCATCACATCACAAACATCATGATAGGTTGAACACTCCAGTCTATGCTTGTTATTCTCTACAGACGCCATCAACACGCTTCGCTCGACAGGCAGAGATGGAGAGTGCCCTCGCCACATCTTGACTCGTCAGCGTGTTGCGACAAAAAAAAAAAAAAAGCAGACAAACAGAAAACACAGACGCTGGTGGCAGAATCACACAGCTGACGGCCTGACTGAGAGTTGATTGGGTTGGAGATTGTGATTGGTTTCATGGTCATGTCAGTTCCCGTCACGCCAAGAAAAAGAGGGATGACCTCCTCCTCGTGCAAGAATGTCTGGGACAAGGCGGGACATCCCAGCAGATTGTTGCAGAGGTGCGTGGACGGTGCTAGACCGGAGTGGAGCTGAGTGGGGGGAGGCACCCATGCAAGACGGGACTGTGGGAGGCGGGCAAGTGGAGGTCAAGAGGGAACAGGTTTTCTTGTAAATCATATCCAGTTGTTGATACTTTTATGATTTCTTTGGGAAAGATTTCACAACAGGATCAATTAGCAACTGGCTTTTGTGTAAAAGCCCAACCAATACTGGAATTTGGGGCTGATGCCAATATAGATATTAGGGATTTTTTATATAATATAAGGAATATAGAATACATGTATAAACACGCATTTTTGCAATTAAGATCTAAAATATAACAGATATTTTTCTGAGCGTGCTCCATGTGTTATCTGGTATTAAATCAGGTTATTTTTTTATATTTCCTCTTGTTTATATTGCTCTTACTTTGCATTTACTTATTACAATTGTTTGTTTTTAATCCTTTTTAATATTTTTCTATCCACTTTGCTGCTCTACTATTGCAAATTTCCCCCTTCTAGGACTAATATAGGATTACCTCATCTTTTATATTTATATGTTTCATAGGCTATGTAATGTCGGAGAATATGTTGAGGAAATAAAGCTTTGTTTGAGGGGGGAAAAGTGCATTTAGTATTGTTTGGCATGTTCGTTTGTTTTTTCCCCTCCCGACGATCATTTGATTGATTAATTGTTAATATTACCAATGATCGATTACAGAAGGTGCTTACCATTTTCAATCCTAATTTATATTTAGCTATTTTATGGTTAAACAATAAACTTTGTAGTCCAAAATGATATCACTGCACTGTAACAGTAAACTTTCTTCATCATTAATTTTAGAAACCTTTTAATAATTATAAATAACTGTAAAGAAAAAACACAAATAGAGCAAATATACATGTCTATATTAAACCAGAATTAAGAAAATGAATCAGCAGGGAATCCTGCCTAAAGAGTTAACAAATAAAGTCAATCTGCATTATGTTCAGTTAAAATCTATCATACAGGCGTATACCAGACAACATATATGTCAATACCAATATAGATCAGCTGTGATAGGCCTATATTGGGCAAATAATATCGGCCGGGCTCTGGAAAGAAGTACCATAATCACATTCAGTTAGCACCTTTTTGCACAAGGGCTCTTATTTTGAGATTAATGGGATAGATTCATTAATTACAACAATCAGGTGCACATGGTCAGTAGTTTAACTGTGCATTAAGAATGCATGAATGATTTGAACTATGCCTGCTTCCCTTTCGGCACGCTCCTCTGCCCACGCTTCTCTCCCACAGTTTGGTCCAGTCCGGTCCAGCACCACAGCAGGCCGCAGCCACACTGTTACCCTTCAGATCCACTTACAGCATAAGATAAGGAGAGCAGAGCCACATTGTTGAGAAGGTGCACTATTCCCTTTCCATGCAGCCAGAGAGTGAAAAACAATAGGCCAATCGAGAAATAGGATCATGATCAATGTGGAAGAGTCGAGCAAAAGTCCTTTGTTGTTCTCTCTTTGTGGAAAAAAGGGATAATGCAGCTTCCAAAAAACAGAGATCAAAGAGAGTGACCACCACAGCATACAGAGAAAAAAAGAGGGTCAAACTGCTCAGTAGAGTGGTCACAAAGCATCAGCTCCCCGAGCCGAGCCCACGGGGTGGCAAATGAACCCGGCGACCGCGCGGCAACCACCCACAGAGATAAAAGAGTGTGGACAAACCACCAGCTCAATGAACAGAGACTGAACAGACACACATCTGAAGTTCAAATGAGTCGATGGAGAGACAAGAAATAAAAATAAAACAAACCTACAGACAAAAAATAAAAAACACCCCTGAGTGAACGCATAAAAAATGAAGAAGAGAACAAAAGCATGGCGGACCACCAAAAGCACCTGAGAGATGGACTAGCGTTTGGGAAGAGCAGGTGTACATACCTCCTGAGGAAAGACAACAGCCAAAATCATGGGAACAAACAAACAAACGAAGAGGAAAAGAAAACAAAAAAAATTAAAATTAAATGATAAGGAATTATTGCACCACAGTCCTGTTAATCTGGTACCAGGGAGGCTTTGATGCACTGCTTTACAGCTTTTATTTTTAAACTGACAGACAGACTTTACATGTCTGCTGTTATCAAATCTGTCCACAAGGGGGAGCTCTACTCATTGTCACAGCTGCTGTAAAGCACTACATTAAAACATCGCCTCCACTTGGGTTCATTTCTTTTATATCCAGTCATTTACCTTCCACCCGGATTGTTTTACTCAGATCTGCCAATTTGGAGTAATAGGAGAAAGAGTAATTCCTCACTCCCTTGGTTTAGTCAGTTGTAAAGATTCACAGCAATTAATCGATTCAATTTCACTTCAAACATTCATGCTTTAAAAAATATATATATATTAAATTCATTGTGAATCTGTACAACAGAGAGAGATCTCAGAGAAAACAGAGTATGAAGAGTTCAGGGGTCCAGGCTTGTGCTTTTCTGCTCAAAGAGTGATTATGACCAGTAAAAATATCAGCTGACATCCTGTGACACATTTGTAATGATACAGGTATACGCACGTGTGTGTGTGTGTGTGTGTCCAAACTAGGGATGTAACAATATATAAAATATTGTGATATTGCAGTTAAAAAAATGGACTGTGTTTATAGTGGTTTATCTACTGTAATATTACATGGTTGATTAATTTATTTGATTCTTTTTCTATCTAATATCTTTAAAGTCTTGTTTTGTCAGTCCAAAATCCAGAGATATTTGCTTTAAAAAAACAAACTTTAATCATTAATCACTTATATATTTATAGCTTTATAGCTTGACAGTTTAATTCTTTTTCACCACTTGCCCGGCCAGTAAAGTGAGTTGCTGGATTTACTAACCCGACATGGTATTTTACTCGCTAATCATTATTGTTGAGCCTTGACTTGCATTTTATTTTAATGAAGAAGGAAAGCAGAAGTCACTTTCAGATAAAAGGAAAAACACATTTTAAAACAAAAAACAAATTGATGTACATGATTGACTTATTCTTTCATAAAGGATATTTCTCAAGTCACAATTATTTATTTATTTATTTATTGTGGTACTATTGTACCTTGAGTTTTTGCTGAGTCATATTATTTTGATTTATTTTGTGATTACAATATGCAATACAATTAGTGGAAATTATCATTTTTGCATCCCAATTGTCATTTTCACTGCAAAACAAAAAACCCTATTAAAATCATGATGACATTTGTTGTAGGCCAAAGCATCTCTGCAGCACTGTAGACTTCATTATAGTGCTGTTTTGTCACACATTTTTCCTTCATCAAAGATCAAAAGGGTTCTGTGATTTGGATATTATACTTGGCCATTCTGCAACTAATTGTGCAGCCCTGCTTTTTGGTACTGTCACATCCCTCGTTTGAACATGTGTTAAAGTCAAATACTAGAAAAGGCCAAGGCAAAAAAAGCCCTTAATTAAAGTTTACCAGTGTATCGTGACATTTTAAGGCTAACAAAAAAATAACAAGACATATTCTTCATTATTAAAAACTCCTAAGACCTGCTGCAAGATTCCACAGTGACACAAAGTATGAACCAGAGGACCAAAATGGCCATACAAAAAGAAAAAAAAAATCTGATCAAGGGAAAAACGACCTCTCAAATCAGTGTATGTACAGTATGTGTATGTTTGTGTATGTGCAGACACTTGATTTACAAGCAATAAAAGTCTGTATTAGTGCATATCGGTGTATGAACGTGCCCCGTCTTCAATAATTCAAAGGCCTCCACATGTAGTGGTATGATCTCAAGGCCACATTCATAATACATTAAAGCAGGCAGAGATGTCTTCAGATGTACCAGGTCGGCTGTGTACACATCTATCCACACACGCTCACAGACACCTGAACTCACTCACCCGTGTGCACACACACACGGGTCATTGACCTCTGGGGAGACATTGGTTATCACTTTATGGAGGCAGATTTTCAGCCTGCTGCCGCTATGAAAACACAACACAAAGCGAGTCATTATGTGTCCAAATAACTGTGTGCATGTATTTCCAGTGTCACTCACCCAGTTTTAGCAGCCAGCCCTCTCTGTCTGGGTTGAAGAAAGTGTGTGTGAGGTCGTTGCCATCATCCTCGGGGATTTTGAAAGGCTCATTCTTGATGCTCTCATACAGATTCTGCAATAAAAGACAGAAAGAGCGTGTTTGACATAGGGGCACAGAGAAGAAATTACTCAAGAGGAGAGAAAAAGAATTAATCACAATGTTTGTTCCCTGCGTTGAATGTTTCTTTTTCTTGATGTTATTTCAGCATGTATACATCTCATTCATCTAAAGTGCATGCTTTATGCTGTTACTAATGTTAGTTTGGAAACCAGAGTAAAGAAAAAGACAGCTTGAGTTTACCCAAAACTAGATAAAGTTAGACTATATTCAGACCAAATCAGGTGTTGCAGTGATTAGCATGGCGTTGTGTGGCTGTGTGGGGGATTAGCCAGTGTTTATCTGTGCTTTGAACATAACTGCTGTGAAACAATCAGAAAAGAAAGTTTTATTTCTCTAATTCACAGGCTCTCTCCCTACCACTCTCCTTCCCTCAAAGAAAAGGACACAAACAGAAGGAAGCTTCTTGGTTTAATGATTTTGCAGCATAAACTGCAGCCAGACGCAGGTGTTGAAGCTGGGTAAGCATGTTTTGCTCCGTGAACTCTGCCTGGATAGTGCCCAGTTTCACAGATATTTTAGGGCTGAGTTGGTCCAACCAGTGTTGGGTGGTTACTGAAGATGTCAGATAGTTTGGACCACCATGTTTAACCATATGTATGTAAACTTTAGAGTAAAGGCTGAAAATAACAGCAGATATGAACAAGTTTGCCGATTTTACATATCTCCACAATTCTAATGTAGTTGTTGGGTTGACGTCACGGTGATTTGGGCTATAACACAAACACAGTGAGTTTTAAGTCCATGCTGACCCTGAGCAGGTCTTCAGGTAAGTCTCCTCCATCATTGATTCCTCTGTTCATGGAGATGAATCGCTCCACGGTCGGCTTGTCCTTCACGTTCGGGTTGTGGAGGCTGGTGTTTAGCATGATGATGGCAAATGACAGGATGTAACAGGTGTCTGTAACACACACACGCACACGCAAACACAAGAGTGATCACACCATAGGAGAGAGAAGAGTTTTACAAGATAGCTAGAAAAGCTGTCTTGCTGTTTACCATAAAACTGCTGCCAGTGTTTAATGTCGTATTTAAATATGAATGCAAATTAGATGAGCTGAAAGGACTGCACTTAGGGGACCACAGTCAAACATAGAAGACCAGATAGGCGAAGCTTCGTTAGCGAGGAGAGTGTGTGGGAGCGAAAAGGCTGCGCGTGGGCAGCCAAGTATTCATGTGTGTTTCTGGATGTGCCCTTTAATGTGTGTGTGTATTTGCTAAAAGACAACATGGCCAGCACACGGCTGACGCAGCAGCACTTTATCTGGCCCGTTAGGCTGTTGAGAAGTCCCATGCATTATTCACATCCATCTGCATCTATGTTAGAGGCAGTCGGCTGTCTGCTATGAGCATTATTTCCCAAAAGCCAGACAGTCTTTCATAACACCGTTCACCTCAGCAGACTTTGTGTCTGCTGAACGAAGCTGCTTAGATACAAGTTCCACGCACGTGCTTTTAGATCTTTTAGCAATATGGAAGATTAAGTGCTTTGAGGAAACAAGAGTTCATCCAATACAGCCCTTTAAAAATGAAGAAATTAGGATTTAAAATTATTATTCTGTTTTGTAATTTGGATTTAGAGTAACGGTATTAAGCAATATTGCTGGACTGTGGAGTAGCACCGTGGAGCTGTTCTCACGTGATCTCGTGCAATTGCGAAGATCATGTTATAATGATCTTGACAATCTCACAAATCCAGCTGCCTTGCAAGGTGCGATTTGGGCAGCAGGACTGCTTGTCGCCATTTATTTGGGAAAAAGGTCCTCCAAAAGTAAAAAGAACTCCTGAAACATCAGCATTATCAGTATTAAATTAAGTCTCATACTCCTTGTAGTAGCTTTGATAAAATTGAAACCCTAAATGCAGTCCACATCTGTATTTTGCAATCTTTTCATCAAGACAAAATTTAAGTAATTTTGCTCTCAGTTTTACTGCTCACACATTTACAGCTTTTTTGATTTTTTTCTGAGAGCTGAGTTGCATGGCATGACTGCGCTACCTGTAGACTGGAAAACGCCAGGGTTGCATTGACAGTAGCGCTGAGCAAAGGCCTCCATCATGCGATCAATCTTCTGAGCCTCTCCCGGTAGTCGAAAACTCCACAGGAACTGTCTGTCAGGGGACACAGCTCAGTAGTCAGCAACAGACTCACTGTGAAAACGCTAAATGAGCTCCCTTAAGGCACAAGACTGAAACTGACAGCTGCAGCTTTACAATTTGCAAATAAGGTGACTGTATCTCACATGATTAAAATAAACAATGGGACAAAGCTAAGAGGATGTAGTCAAGGATTCTGCGAGTATGCAGCAGACCTGAAGATGCTGTCTTACCTTAGGGCCTGAACCAGGTTGAGGTCTGTGAACTCGTGAAGCTCCACAAAGGCATGGAGGACTTGGATATTGAACTCATCTCTACAAGACAAAAAATGGCAAATTTGTTACTGGCAAAACTTTAAAAAGTTCTATTCTGCATAACCAAGACAAAATAAATATAGGTAAGATTAAGGCTGCAGCTAACAATTGTTTTCATTACTGATGAATCTGTAAGTTATTTTCTCAAATAATGGACGAATAGCTTAAGCGATAAAATGTCAGAAACTACTGAATAATGCTTTTCTTTCTTTTCTTTCTAGTTTGGTTCAAAATCAAAAGATATTAAATTTCTTGTCACATAAGACAAAGACATTTTTCCATTTCATTTTCACTGAAAACATGTAAAAATGGGGATGTGATTTTTGCTGGCATCTGTACCAAACAAACAACAATGTCTTGTGTGAGGCTGTCAAAATGATCAAAGTTTGTTTGTTTTTTCCAATAACACGTGTTCAAAAAAAGTGCTCATTCAAGACCTCAGTTCAGTTCAGTTTTTATTGTCCTGCTTGAAATTTGGCTTGCAGCAGACAGTGTTCAGTGATTTGTTTATAAAATTCTATTGTGTGTCTAGGACTTTTTTTTCTTTTTTCTGTTGTATCAAAAGATATATCTAGTATAATTTCTTAATAACAGTACTGTATCAAAGTTAAAAATTCTGGTATTGCACAACTCTTATCTGGAGAATATAATATGTTGTTTTATTGAAGGTCAAAATATCATTTTAAATCAAATCTTGTCGTGCAGCCAGTGTCCTAACCTACACATCATATTCAACAGACTTAAGGAAACATCTTTGTTTGGTACAAATCCTGACAAAAATCATACCAAAATCATTTTAATATATTTTTAAATGAAAATGAGAATAAGAATGAATCAGTCAAAGTAATTGTTTTTTTCAATCAGTCATTCAGGCCTATTTCACAAAACATTAACACAATTAGATGTTTGATTAATAATCATCAGTAATGTGGATATAATGACTAAGTGGGTCCCGGATAATAATAGAACAGCTACAACAGCCTGGTAAATGGAAAAAATACATCACTTAACTGTAATGCAGCCTTTAAAACTGGGGAAAAGACAACACTTATGCCGAATTACCATAGATATCTTGTCTTATATCACAATATCCATATCATATTGACATATTTACCAGGCCTACGTTCTTGAACAATAATAGAAGCACATTTCAAGGATTGAGTTTAAGGCTAAGACTAAACCATGCTTGTATTGTAGTGGTTATCTCAATGCTCTTTGAAATAGTCTAATTGCTGCCTCATTTGAGGAGTAGATCCCATCAGGAACGTGTCCGAGGACTCAGATCAGGGTGTGATCTGTCTGTGATACTCTGCATACTCCAATACAATTAAACCCAGAAGAAGAAGCAAAACACCCTCCACCTCCCTTTTATCTATCAACCTATCTCGATCATGACATCATTTCTGACCTTCATGCCCTTCAGAGTAAATGATCTGCCCTGTGGGATCATGGGAAGACTCTAAGGAGCTCTCGTAGACTGAGTCATATCCAGTCACTATCAATCCCAGGAGACAAGTGACCAATCGTATCTCAAGGCCCTCACGCTTCTCCATCTCCTCCTTACAGAATCAGCAACACTTGGAGAGCTTGATAACAATCAAATGGAGAGCATACATCAACGGCCTGAGCTCCATTTCCTGGTTTGACCTCCAGACCACACCCTAACTGTAACACGGCCTGGCCTATAGTCCCTCAGCACTGCATACCATACATCAGGCCCACTACTATTTCCTGTATTATGCGGTCACTCTCACGAGGATGGTCTGAGAGAACGTTAAAACACGTGCATTCCCGAGCTGTGAGTCTCTTGATCACGTTACTTATGAATGAGTAAGATAACCAAAGACAGATGGAGGCTATTGAGCAATGGACACAGTCTTGAGAGGACAGTCTAAATGTGGGAGCAATAAGCTGTGTTTGGGAAAGGATGGGCGTGTGCCTGACCAAGAGGAAACACAGCAATACGGAAAATATGCACTCGCTATTTGATGCTTTTATCAACCACATGGATGAGTGCTAGTGAATGAAGATGGAGAGCATGAGACGGAGAAGGTTAGAAAAAAAACAATAAGTCGATCCTCATTCTGACCTCTCTCCGAGGTAATCGCCAATGGCTGTTTTGTTGAGGCCCTCGCCCTTGTAGAGGAATCGAGCAATGTCGTCGCTGGTATTTTTCAGCAAGTCATTCTCAATCAGGAACTGGATCCCCTAAGAAAGAGACAGGGCCCCAGGTTACATCCTGCTTATGAGAACATCAGGGACAAAGCACATTTCTGAAAAATCACAACAGTCACTTCCACTTACCTTTTTGGGGTCCATGTTGAACTTCTTTCGGCCCATGGCCACCTGTTTACTCCTCTGCATAGTTTTCCTGGAACCATCAGAGTGAAGGGTGTCGTTAGTTGTTCTAGATGTGAACATGATGTTATATATGAGTAAACTGTTCATAGACCTGGCTGTCATGAAAAATTTCAGATCACCTAGGGCCTAATTATTGGACATTTTAATTTGTCTGAGTGTCCCTATTATTCCTTGTCATGCTTTTGTGTCATGTGACATTAGCTAGAACATAAGCAAGAAAAAAAAAGACAAAAAAAGCAAGACAGCCAAGTGAAATGTATGCAGTTTATTAAAATTTCTTTTTGACTAATAAAAAATGCTGCTAAAAGTTTTGTGTGCCAAAAATGCCAATCACAATTTACCAGACACAAAGGACTGTTTTCAAATGGCTTGTTTAATCCGACAAACAGTCGTACCCCCAATCATTGGAGTTGTTCTACCACCAATGCCAATATCGTAAATGCCTGGGTATTGGTGAGTATGTTAGTCGATGCAACAATGCAATATAATGTAATTTATTAACCACAAAATGGGACTCTGTTGGCAATTTCTTTTTAACCTAAGCAACACTGGAAGGGGATCAGTACCGGCCAATATGCAAAGTTCAGGTCTGGGAATTGGTCTGGAAGAAAAAAGTGTATAGGCACATCTCTATTAATCATTGCTCTTTCATGCATACATTTTCATTTTTGCCTTTTAAATATCACTCACAAACCAAACTGTATGCAAATCCAACAAATTCATGGTCCGTCATCGCACTTATTCGTCAAGGCTTGGCCCATTACAAAATGCATTCACTTCATTTCCTGAAAGTATCTTTTCCCATTAACATTTTCCATTTGTTTGGCAGAGGACGGCCTTTCCGCCCCCTCCACTGTGATGACAAAGTGTTGATAAAGCATTTAACATCATGCATATGGGAACGTCTCATTTCTCAGGGCCTTGAGTTATTCAGGGGTCAAAGTGCGCTCCAAGTGTCCGCCATCACCATGGTTACATCTCCATCCCCAGCCGGTGAGAGGTCACCACTTCTTCCCACTGATTCACTCACACCAGCATTCCTTTGGCTCTTGTCTGCCAAAGTCCGACACTCAGCTCGACGCGGCCAATCGTGTACTTTCTTCAATAAATGGACCGCAGGAAACTTTGATCACAAGAAGGTGCTGTGACCCTTAATGGGTTTCAGGGATCCAGGAGAGAATGCTTTAGGATTATTTGGTAGCTGATGGGATCCCTATCCACTTGAGTAGACCAAACCCAAGCTGTCCCTCCCCTGGGACCATCCATTGTCTGCTCCTGCCCGTACACCCACTGCATTATTCAATGAGGCCTCCCATCATGGGGGTGTGCCTGATGAAACATTTAAACTGCCTTAAAAGCATAGATAATTTGGGGAGCGCATTTCGTGTGACGGGATAGCCTGATTCAGCCATCAAACATGAATAATTGACAGCTTCATTTGCTAAGTTAATAGAAGGCAAACAGCAAGGCAGTTTATGCAAAACAGAGTGGGAAATGTGTGTGAATGTAGGCGAGAAAGGTCAGGTTTTTCTTACCTCTCCTCAGTGGAACCCAGGTTCTCAATCTCACTTGTCACTTCTGCTATCTCATCCTTCAGCCGCTGCAGAAAACACAGAGATGTCAGTCCTAAAATGTCACGAGTATGACGTGAGAATTAATTCATCATCTGTCCACTAATTTCCCTGACACCAGGAGGTGTGGAAATACGTGACCAACACAAACAACATGCAAAGTATTTGTCTAAAAACGGGGACTCTATTAAACAGTGCTGAGGGAGATGCTATCATCTCTGAATCACCTCTGTTTGTCTGTGAGCCAGGTGGCTTTTTATCGCAGACAGCAAATATTCACATCAGAGCCATCAGCTCAACAAAGAGAGCAGAGTCACTTCTTCACACACTGCTAAACATCCAGGTCTCCTCTGGAAATTCAAATCTACAATAGCCTTCTCATCAAGTAATTTAGGGTCTCGTGTATATAATAGTATGCATCTAAAAAGTGTTCATCCAAATTGAAAATAATGGAATTAAAGTTTTTGTTTCCTTTCCTGTATTGGGTTTGAATTGGGCATACTTGTGCTCTGACATTTATCATGAAAATTCTGCAATTAATTCCACAAACCAGTTGCTGAGTTGTCCCACTCCAACGGGTGACACAAAACTTGTCTTCTACTGCTGCTGCTCGAGTCGAAACACCATAGTCACACAAAAACACTAACAAACTAACAGATCAAGGAAGCAGTAGACTGGCAGCTCATGTTTTCTGCAAGAATAAAATTATTGTTTTTGTCCGAGGAGTCTTTGAAGTGGCTTTGAAGAGACAATAGACGGTGGCTTCACTTCCATGTTGGAAAAGGATGTCCAACAGCAGCGTAAAGCAGTGAAAATCTTCTACATATAGCGTGAACTTATACTGATATTAATGTCTTACATGATTGATATGACAGGGACTCTCTAACCACTTGCATTTTTACTATTTAAAGAAATATTTCCAGAAGCTTTAATCTAAAAACTGATGGTAACTCTCTGTATCTGCTTTCAGCAAGTGTGTTTGCACGTGTGTGCTCGCCTAAACAATCCCCTCATTCTGAATGTGATTAGGTGGAGAGCATTCGGGAATAACCTCAATACAAATGAAGTAAGAAAGCGTAAAAGTGGATTATATTTTGTGTGGCGTTTTAGTGATTAATGGCCTCAGAGGCAGATTTAGTTGATCAAGCCAGGCCCGCTGGTGCCAGACTGGCGCGGTGAGGGCACTGCAGAGGGTAAAGGATGGGGAGGATGACGTCAGCTTGATGAAAGTGTGGAAAAATCAACTGTAGCATAAGTGCAGGTCTGTATAGAGAGTGAAGGTTGCAATGATCGAGCCTCTTCGTTCATATCAAGCTCCAGTGTTTGTATATAATTTCTTATGTGAAATACCAACTTACTATAGGCCAAACCACAAAGAGAACATCTGTGTTTTTAAGGCCTGCGCAATCACAACACATTCCTAAGATGCTTGCCTCCACAAACAAAGGCTGTGCTCATACAGGAAAGCGGGTGGCTGTGGAAGTGGTGGTGGGGACTTGACATGCAGGACCAGTGGAGGAGGGTGTGGGAATTGAGGAGGAGGAGAGGGGTCAGTGTGTAGACTAGATACTTGAGTATCGCAATATTATGTTTTGCGATACAGTATCAGATTCTTGCCAATACACAGCTCTAGTGATGACTAGGGCTGCAAATTTTGTGCATTTTCCTTAACCGATAGTTCATTCAATCATTAATGAGACATAACATGCACTCTTTTTTTTTTTAATTATTTCTCATTTTAAGTGTAAATTTAAGTTTCCAAATGCCTCTGCCAGACAAAACAATGTCAAATGAGGCACAATTACACTGCCTTTCTTGACTAAATATTAATCATTGATAATACATTTTTTAACCATTTAAAGTCATAACAGCGATAGAGCTGCAACAATTTTGAGTATTATGGTGGAAACACGATCGATTTTCTCCACAAAGGCAAAAGTCGTCAAAATATAAAAGTCTGTCTTATGTAGAGCTGCAACAATTAAATGAATATGAACTGATTATTAAATCAATTGCCACCTATTTTGAAAATCAAATAATCATGTTGAGTAATTTTTAAAGAAATAAATGTAAATAATTTCCGGTTTCTTTACTCCTTCATTACAGTAAACAAAATATTTTTGAGTTTTGGGCAAAACAAGACATTTGAGGACGTCATCTTTGGATTTGGGAAACACTGATCAACATCTTTCTATTTTCCGACAATTTTTAGACCAAATGACTAATCAGTTAATCGAGAAAATAATCAACAGATTTATGGATATTCAAAATAATTGCTAGATGCAGCCCTAAACACAATGAATCAATTAATGATTAATCATGAACATCCCTAGAGCAGACCACAGAGGTGAAGAGGAGAGGATGGGGGCAGGAGTGGTGGCCCACAAAGGGGGGAGGGGCAGTGATGGTGGTCCAGGCTCATAAAGCAGAGGGTGTCGAATCACGCCTCCACTGTTTGTCTGTCGGGGGCCAGCGGAAGTTGCCCACAGGGACATCTGGAGGCCAACTCTCTGTCAGGACATGACAGTCTGTCAGACCTGTGTGTCGTTTGCATACGGAGCTGGTTATTGAGTGACAGAAGTGACCAGCGCAGCTAGCTTTGATTATCAGCTGCGCTCTAGGGTCAAGGCAACCGCCCAGAAAATTATCATGGGCCATGGACAGGAATCAAACAAACCACTTTAGGGAAATTCAGGCGAGCTGATTTAAATCCTGGCTCTGTTTGGAAATCAGAGAGCGCACGAGGGATACTCAACTGGCTGCATGAGCCCATTCCTTATAAGAGCATAATCCTACTTTATCCATACACAGAATCATTCGCTAGCCTTATTTTTACGTTTTTATTTCAATAAAACAGCCAAAAGAGATTACTTGTACAAAAAATTGAAGTCTTTGTTGACACATACACAGAACACAAATGGCTAAACAATAAACAGAAATGGTTAGCTAAAAGGAAGAGAACACTTGGCAGGAAATACCTCGCATTCCACATGGGGTCAAATGTTTGAAGGGCTCCTTGGAAAAGAGAAATTTGTATGTCTGGACTGAAGGTAAATGTTTAATCAAAAAGCAGAGGAGTCGTGGTTGTGGCTGAAGCTGTGGAAGTGAGCCAAGTGTCTGAACATTTTAGGTCTCAAAAATGAGGATCCGCCTGGCCCTGGAGCCTCTAAATCTAAACTCATTTGAATAGGTGGATCTCTGAAATATTTCATCAAGATCAGCCCAACTGTGGTATAAAGTTTAACTGGAGCAGCATAGTTACATATTAAGAAATACAAGCTTTTAAAGCCAGACAAGTCGCAGCACTCTAAAATTTGTTTTTGTGAAATTTGTGAAAATCAGGTAGTTTATTTTTTTGTGACATTTCTTTTTATTGAGAAACCCTTGAAACCACAAAAATTATATTTGAAACGTGTGTAATTGTCTCACTTTTCCGACCAAAGACCTGAAAATTAAAGTAAATAAGATGGACATTTTGTGCAGCCAAATACATGGAGTACATGTTTGTTTTTTGTACCTACAGCCCCCATATCCTATTCCAGCGTTACCTGAATGTCCTCCAGCAGCTCCTGCTTGCGCCGGCGGATATTCTCCAGCTCCTGCTGCTCCTCTGGGGTGAGGTCGTCCGGCACTGGGGAGAGATGAGAGAGAAAATGAAGGGTTAGGACAGAGGCCTTTATCCTTTTCTATGCATATCTATCCCTTGAGGCGTGTCTTGGCGCATAGAAATAACATTACACTATAATTTTCCTTGATATCAGAAGGCGATTGGATGCATACAGCAAGAATGGTGTATGGCACAAAGAACAAGCAATGACGTTCATGTCAGCAAACAAACATTCTCACCAACAACAGGTCTGCAGTAGCCTGGTGAACTTTGAAGATCTAACTTTCGTCCAACTACAACAGCTCAAGCTGCACACGAGCATCAGTGCCAGCGTAGCACAAACGTGACAGGTCTCAAAGCGCTGCCAGTCCTCCTGTCACTTTCACTATAGGCTGTTATAATTAGCCTGTGCTGAGGACGGACAGGCGAGCAATGTGTCCCGATTGATGGTGTTTGTGTGTCTGTGTGTGCGCAGCCCCTACCTGCCCCGCCGAAGCATTAAGAGACAACACTAGTATCAGCACTTGAATGATATAAGCAGTCAACCACAACCACAACAAGTTTCATTTACTTAACCAATGCGCTGGAAACATTTTGCCTTTATTCTCCAGATCTATTTCTGTTTGAAACCGAGTAACTCTCATCAGAACTGCTTGGTAATGACCCTTAAAAGAAGAAAAACAATTGCTGGCTCAAATCAAATCAGTTGATGAGCAGGCAATTTTGAAAGGACACAGATTTTATTCTTTTGATGTTTACAAAAACTTGGTTTTACTTGCTGAAGAAATGCATTTCAGGCAGTTTGGGCTGCTGCACTGATTTGCATTTCCATTACGATTTTTACCAGGCTGAACTGCACCTGAGATGGACCTTCTCCGGAGCGGGGCCAAGGCACGCCCAACCCGTGAGAGAATGAGGTTCTTAAAAGTGTCTTTCTGTTCAGGTCTCAGTATTTTTGTAGCTTCTAACAGAATCTCTGGGGTTTTAAGTTTAGTTTCCCTCCTGCATCTCTGTTTTTACTTTCAGGTATCTGCTTTAATTTACTGTTTCATGTTCACTTTCAGCCATAATATAGGAATCGTCTTGAGTTACGACTGATGAAAACGCAACATGTCCTGGTTTTGCGGTTTCATAATAAAAGCTTTAGAGTAGCAAAATAATACAGGCTTTTATTCTGAAGAATTTAAAGGTAATTAAGTGTTTGTTCGCCGTTTAACAACCACTCAACTCAAGCTTCTTCACATCTTGAGTTTAAAGACACACCTTCAGGCAGGTAGCCCTGTAATAGAAATGCAAATCCCTGCAATGCTGGATTGATGTTCCAAGTCAAGCTGAGTCAAGCCAGGCCAGCTCATGTGTATGGAAAAGGGGTAAATGTTGTTCTTGGGTACTTATAATAAAGTAATCAATGTTTTAGACATCTGAATTTGGAACTAGACTAATAGTAGTGCAATACTGACAATGATAAACAATGATACTGGCCAAAAATGTGTATTTTAAGTGGCTGACAACATAACAGAGGTCAGATAAGAAACTCTATGCCAGTATTTCTGGTCTGTATGAATACCCGTCATAAGCTGAACTTGTGTAAAATAAAATGAAAGACTGTGCCATCTGAGGTGTGAAAACAAAGCACTTGGCCACAAAGTATTTGGTGGCAACCGAATCACCATGAGTGTTCATCAAACCCCCTGGAGCCTGACAGTGTGACAGAGCTGCTTCAGGCCACAGGAGTTATTATGTTGGAAGGTCATCTCTGTCACTCTTGTCTTTTTCTCTGATACCCCAAGTGCCCAAGCACAAGCCCCCTACTGCAACCTCTCCTCCTCCTGTCATTACCACAGCAGCAGGGTTCAAAAGGTTAAAGGGGTCGAGACTTTGGCTGATGACGCGGTGGATCTGTGCAAGCGGTTAACAAGCTAATGGTTAAAGAATGATAGAAGCTGAGGACTGAGGAATCTTCAACACAAGGTTTCTAATTACCCATTCCACAACTTTCTATGACACCACCAAAGACCAGAAAAAAAAAATCCTTTTTCCTCCAACTTTTGCTTTACTCTCCTAAATGAAAACACAAATTCAATATTGGTCCAACATAATCCCAAATACCGCAGAGGAAAAATTCACCGGTGAATGTGAGTGGCTAAACTGTGGACATAGTGTACCTGCAGTAAGAGGTCAGTGGAATGAAGGTTACAGAAGCTAAACAAAATCTGGCACGGCAATCAATAAAGTAAGGACGAGGCCAGCCATCCAGAAATTATGAGCTTCATTGTGCTTTGAGACACACATCAGCATACACAGCTTTATAATTAGCAAGATCAGCTACTTCAATTTCCCAGTACAAAACAACTAATCCAAATGTAAAAGCATCAATAAAAGAACATTCAACAGATGTCCTTAAGACAAAATATATATACTGCAGAACAGTGAGCACTTATTTTAATAACAGAAGAAATGCTAACCTAAAGGTCTTGAGGCGAATACCCATGACATTCACTGGAATGTCTGCTAATATTTAACATAGGGATAATGGACAATGGAAGTCCAAAACAAGAGCCTTATAGCAGGCTGTTCAGGAGCTCCAAAACAAAGCCATGTTGTCTTCCTGTCTTGTTTTCAGACAGCTGGGGGAGCACAGCAGACCACTCAAGGTTGACCTTTCACACATCATACCTCACAGCCTACAGTATCCCTTGGCGAACCAGCCGCATCCATCCCAAATGCTCAGCGTATCCATGGAAACCATGGTAACCTCTGCACAGCTGTTCTCACTTACAGGGGGAACCGACAACAGTATAAATAGCTGTAAAACCTTTGTTTTGTTTTGGTCCAACAGTTCCCTCAAGAGCAACTCATGGTGGGAAAGACATGAATGTTTTGATAGAGACCGAGATGCAAAAAATGTCACTAAACAAAATGCTGACAGGTCTCAGACTGCCTGCGTCTTCTTGCATTTAATGACCCGGTCTCCTGATCGACTGGACGAGTTAATGTCACCCTGAGAAAACCCAGAGCAGGCCTTGTGTTCAGCAGCACAAACAAGAGCGACAGGGAGGACGAGCTTTAAGAAGGAAGTCCATTCCTCTTTCTGGAAATATGATGTCAGGTTGGGCAGCTGGCGGACGCCACACAAAACAGGACAGCGCAACCGAAGACAACACAACCATAGCATTCCTGGCTCTGACCACAAAGTGAGGGACTGACAGGAGAGAAGAGCTGCAGAAAAGGACTATAATTTGACACAGAGGAGGAGACAGAAAGAAACTGAGCAAAGAACGCAATTATTTGAGGCTGGAAATCATCTCTTCACTTGCTCAAACACGGAGCTTGTAGAAAAATCAGTATCTTAACCCATCAGCAGAACAGATGAATGATGACACTGGTCCTGTGATTAAAGGCATGGATTCTGACTTATTCAACGAGCCAATCAGGTGCAGACATTACATTACTTCCTGACTCCACCCAAAATAATCAAACCACATCAGAGAAGGGAAAAGCCCCACCCACGCATATGCCAGAGGTGGGCACCAAGTGGGTGTCATTTCCCAGAACACAGTGGATGACGGGGGGAACCCATCCACTTAAGTAAATGCTGAGAGCTGCTTGTTTCCCCTCTGTCTGGGAGCGCTGCTTGGCCGTCATTCAGCAAATGTCTACACCAATGAAAAGAGGCTGTCATCAGAAAACAGACAGGAAATGAGAAAGACTGAAGACCGAGAGGGCAAACAGGGTAAAGAAACAGTGGAGAGTACCTGCTTCTGTGAAAATGAAAGACAGATTTACTGATACCTTAGAAATATCCATTGCTTCCTCATGCAGTGATGCCTGCAAAAAACAATTTTTCTCTTCTTTTTTTTCATGAGGATACGCCCTTTTTGTTGAATAAATAAATGCTTAAAAAGACTTGCAGAGCCATACGAGCTCAAGCTCAAGGACAGATTGTTACTAGCTGTCTGCAAGACAACTTCAAACTTGATGTAAATTTGCCATCTTTTACATTGTGTTAGTGTTTATGTCTTAACACCTGTTTAATTCAGTGTTAGCATGCTAAGCAGCTAATGTGGCTTGGATGATGTTGGACTAATGTTGTAATACTGAGGGACAGTCAGGACGAACTGTGTGAGTGTCAGGCCTCTTTTGAAGCCAAATAAATAACGTGAGTAGTAGGTTGGATGCCAGCAACTGTTTTTACATGTTGTTTTTTGTTAAAGTTTATACTGCGCACAAGTTACGTTAGCTTTGTTGTTATATGGATGCCGGATGGTTCTGTTCTGTGATTGACAGACATGGCCTCAAGGTAATGATATAGCAACATGCGAAAAAGAAATGGCCAAACTGCTGGTATCCACTTGCAGCGTTGTATTACTGTGTCTAGTACCCAGTAGCTAGCTTGCTCAGATCATAAACACCTCTTTGTGCTGGCCTGGTTTGACTCAGTTTGAGTCGACACGTTGACCAACCCAGCATGGCAGGGATTTGCATCTCCATCTCCATTACAGCAGGGCTTCTTGCAGGGTGGGTCGGACTTGTTTTGGCCCCACTCCAGAGAAGGTCCATCTTGAGCATGACTTGGCACAGCTCAGTGCGTTAAAAGTGGAAATGGAAAAGCCCCGGAAGCTGCCCACTGGCCAGTGAGGTGAGATCCACAGATAACGGTACACTTGTTACTGCACCAAATCACTTCATTTATCATAAATAAATCAACCTAGTGATACCATCAAAACATACACCACTCCTCTTCTGCCTGGTCTACATCTGACTCCAGGATCCTCTCTGAAGCAGTGGGCCCCTACAGCACCTGACTGGGACAGGCCAGTGTGAAGTGATTTCCACAGGCTGAAAGAGAAACATGGGCCGCCTACATCTTCACTCCTTCAGGGACTCACGCTGCTTGGAAAACAGGCCATTCACGGGAATCACATGCACATGGAGGCGTGCAGTCGTGCACATAGGCCAGGGTACAGTCACAAGCATGCGTAGCACCCACACACCGACACAGTGCAACCCCCGCTGTGCCTGGCACTGTGTCAGTGCTCTGTAACTTTCTTTTTGTTTCAGCTATCAACATTAACACCATCTGACTGGAACTGTGACATTCAGACTGAATCCATTACATCACTGCAAGAATTTCTATTCAGTTTCTGTTTGAAAGATTATTCCCCAAAGTCAGTTTTAGGAAATAAGGCAGGAGCAGAGGGAGAATGATATTTATTTCAAGAAAAGGGATAAATATGACTTTCATTTGAAGTCTGATAATACCCTTTTCCATTAGCTGTTTTTAATCAAGAACAGTTAAAACATTAAGTCCTTCACTGGATTGAATAACTTACTTAGAATACAGTGGCGCAAATGAGATTTGAAAATGTGCGAGTAGGGAACAGATGATGACAATATCTCTACGTTAAGGTACAGACCCAAGCGCTCCTTTGCCAAATCTGGGACAGTATAATCTGAGCTTTGCTCCACCATGCCCTGATCCTCATTACAACTGAGTGCTGTTTAACCTAAATTTATGACCCTAAACACCCAATGCATTCCCTTTGAGTATAACCACCCACTCCACCCACTGAATTGGTACATCCCCATCCTCCTGTCAACAACTACATACAAACTGTTCCTGGGAAACTTTCGTGCTTTTAGCATTTTTAACTTGTCACAAGGTTTCAGTTTCAGTCCATTTAACATCAATATATGTGACCGTGTATGCCCTTATCTTTTGCTTTCAAGAGCGAGCAGAGTTTCTAGATGGGCAAAGCAGTTTTTAGAGAGGGCTGGGTCAGCGGAGAGCGCCGGGGAGGTGACATCAAGGGAGATACCAATTATAGCTCCCTCTCCCACAGCGGCAGAGCCCACTAATACACATCCTGATTGCCATCCTGGCAGAAGAGGCAGACGTCTCATTTCCACCCAGATCACTGAAGAACTCTCCTTGGAAAATAAGGAAATTAGAATTCTGAGGGCTTGTAGGATCTCTCAGCCCCACCTCCCTGCAGATGTGACCCAATTCAGGGAGATAAAAACTTATTAACTAAATAAGCTCCTCACCTGGGCTGCCTCTAGTGACAGAGCTACTGGACAAGGTCAAAATATACACATATAGATGAACTTATCTATGCTGTGAGTGGTAAAATGGCACAGTTTAGTCTGGCAGAGGATCTATCTTTGCTATATCTACTGTAAATACTGATGTGGTTTAGGGTAGAAGCTGTTTTTAGCTAAAATGCCAATTATGTCAATGTTAAAAATAGTAAAGAATCAAGACATCAATGCTAAAAATAGTAAAGAACCCATATATAATCACTAAAAACTGCCAAGAACCCAGAAATTAACACTTCAAATCATAAAGAACCCACACACAAATTGAAAAGAACCCAGATATCAATGCTACGAAATCATTAAGAACCCTAATCTCAATGCCAGACATTGTGAGAAACCCAGATATCAACACCAAAAATGGTTAATAACCAGATATCAATGCTAAAAATTCTGAAGAACCCCGCTATCAAGGCAAAACATGGTTTAAAAAAAAAACACACACACACATAAATGCTAAAAATCATCAAGAATCCTAATATCAATGCTAAAATATTGTCAAAAACTCAGATATTAATGCTAGAAATTGTAAGAACTCAGATATCAAGGCCAAAAATCATACAGATCAATGCTTAAAATCACTAAGAACCCTTATAACAACGCTAGAAATCATCAAGAACCCAGATAAACCCTAAAAGTCATCATGAACCCCAATAAAGCTAGTGGATAGGGTCACAACAGACACACATAGGTGAACTTATCTATGCCGTAAGAGGTGAAATGACACAGTTTACAGGACACAGAACCTATCATCTCTATGTCTACTGTAGATACTGATGTTTTTCAGGGTAGAAGCTCTTTTTTACGATAAAATGTGGAACCTTGGTGCTTCTCAGCAGCAGATGGAGACATCAATGAATATGTTTACGCCACCACGTTGCCTATGATCTGCTGACTGAGGGAATATGCAAAGAGATACACATCTATTTCTGCAGCCGTATGTGTGTGTGTGCCTGTACATGATTGAATTTTGATGAAGTGCACGCACTGATCGAGGCTGATGAATGACACTGGTGGCAGAAATCATGAGGTCCTTCATCTGCTGTGTCTGCAGCCGTTTTCTTCCATATCTTTGTGGAAGAAAGAGCCTCACACACACTGTCCATTAGGCTTGATTACCATTCCTCTATTATCTCTCCTCTCATCATCTCCTGTCTATTCGTCGTACCACCCTGCTCTGTTGGTTTCTAGCCAATCTTATCGCCAAAATGCAACCGAGATCATCAGTTTTCTCCAGCTCTCCTCCCCTCCCCTTGTTCCTGGAGGCTGTTGTGGCTGCTGTACAGCCTTTGTCCTTACAGTTACCCTTAAAACTTGCTAAAATGCACCCTCCACCCCCAAGGTCCCTGTAGGCGCCAATCAATCGACCCCTAGCCTAAACCAATACGAGTGCCGGCTGTAACAAGAGGCAGTCTACTTCATGATTAGGTTTAATGCATTCAGCACAAAACACACACACACACATCCAACCGATCAATTATGTGAGCTGGGATGGGCAAAAACCCCACAGAAGTACACCAAGGTCTATTCAGGTTCTAAGCTTTCTGATCTTTGCTGCAATTTGCTGCTGGGAAAACAAAGGTGATCTAAAGCATGAACATCTTATCGGATGATCTCTTATCAGAGACTGAATCTCATTACTACGGAAAAATCTCACGGGGACTCTCCCCCATATATATTTGAAACCACACACACATCTTCAGCTTCTGAACCAGACAGCTTGTAACAAAGCCGAGCAGGGGCTTGTGAAGGAATGCCAGTCTTTAACATGGGCACTGGCCTAAAAGAACTTATTCACCTCTGACCTCCAGATCCATAGCTGCCGCACACAAAAACAGTGTAAAACAGACCACCAGTTATGGATCAAAAAGCCACAAAGCGTCCAACCTGACCTGGCCCAATGGTAGGAGGAGGTGAAGGCGGGCTGAGAGAGGAGAGATAACAGGAGAAGGAGCCCTGTGTTTGGGTCAGGGAGGCGTGGGATGGCCAATGGCAGGAGAACACAGACACAGTGGGAAGAGCGGTGGGACGATCACAGCTCTCCCTTTGTGTCTGCAAGTGGCCTCTCAGGACATTCCTCAACAAGGCCCAGGCATGGGGACTGACGGCTTCGGCATCCTCGGCTTTACTTGGGTGTCCAGGCTTGACGTTTAGGCTACTTGGTGGACGTCCCAGCTCTCTGAAACTGAAAGAATCATTTCTGCCATCTGCCAGTTGATCCAATAAAGCCTTTGCCTCTGGATGCATTTTTATTACTGAGATACATGACTAAAAAAAGAGCAAACCTCAACCCCATTGACAGCACCACACTGCCCAGTCATTGGCCTGCTGCACCAGTACTCAATCATCTCAAGTGTCAGTCAGTGGAGCTCCATCCACCAGCCTTAACCACAACACAACAAACCATGCTGGAGAATGACAGGACATCCCTGTCAAAAAGTCAAACTACTAGTACTTCATGTGATTCTCCTCCTTGCTGTTGCAGTGAGCTCAGCTTCATTGATTTAATCTTTAATACCATGTGGCTGGGGGCGGCCAAAGAGTCAATGAAAACTGACCAAAGTCCAACATGACAGCTACAACCAAAGAAGACAAGCTACACAAACAACACAAGATCAATTTGACAAATAAACATGTGCGTCAGCAGATTTAGGCACTAACCTGTGTGAGAAATCCTCCAAAAGTGTGAGTTTTTGTGTCTTCCTCTTGTCTTTCTACTCCACCTTATCTCTGCTCCTTGATATATTAAAAAAAGACCCAGCTGTCCCTTTTTCTGTCAGCTCCTGTGGCTCAACGCAGGCGAGTCGGACGTCCACATGACTTGAAGAGCCTGCTCCTCCAGTCAGGGAGAGAGATACTGCCGGGGTTTTCTCAACTACACGGCACAGCAGCTATCAGCTCCCAGCATGCTCACAGCACACTGACACAGTCCATTTGGGGAAGGAGCCTTACTCACTACTACCTCACTCCCTCCCTTTCTCTCTCTCAGATTCGCTGTCACTACCATTAACATGGAGGCTCCACCCAGTGGTCATTCCTTTCTCTGCCTCCTCATCCTAACCCACACACAGACATACAGTAAAGCTGGACAATATGAAAGTAAATAAATAAAATAAAAAAGAAATTAAAATCCACGCCTATATCATAGCAACCATGTGACTTTCTTTCAAGCAGCAGGAATAGTCATGTCAGGGTTTCTTAAGGTTTCAACAAGATAAATTTAAGACTTAAAAGACTTAAAAATATGACTAAAAATGTGTGTGTGTGTGTGTGTGTGTGTGTGTGTATACATATATACATATATATATATATATATATATATATATATATATAT
>JAJHUR010130713.1:0-18386 GCA_027495735.1 Lutjanus campechanus | reverse complement strand
GGCATACTGAAGACACTTAGCGTTAATGCAACATATCAGGTGAAATGTCAGAAGAGAACTTTGGATCCGAAGAGTTCACAGAGCACCGGCCGGTGTCCCCCCTCGGGACCCTTGGACTCTTGGACATGCTGCTCAAATGTGATACGGCCATGAAACTGTCTCGCTTTAACAAGCTTGCTAATTCATGAGTTTTGGCTGAGGACAGTTTGTGAGATAACTTCTTCGTCCTCACAGATGATCTCTTTATTTCAACCCTGCCACTTCAGTAACATCAAGAATTTGTCGTTGGCATTGGGTGTGATTTCAGTGCTGTTAGTATAAACAGGGGGTGAGGTGGGGACAGAAAGTTTAAAGGTTAAAGTCACGAACCGACACCTCAGCAGCATGATTTAGGTGGAGGTGGGCGTGTGTGTTTGTTTGTTTTACTACTAGCCAGAGGACTACTGGTCTTGTGGGGACCAACAGCTTTGTGGGGACCAAAATAAGGGTTAAGACCCTTAAAAATTAGGGTTATGTTAGAGTTGGAGTAAAGGTGGGGATTATGCACTTAGTTGTGATTGGTAGGGTAGATGTGGTTATTTTATTATTAATGTGGGGTCCAAAAACCTACTGTAGCCTACTATACTTGTGAGGACCAAAATGCTGGACCTCTTAGGTTTAACGATCCGTTTGAGGGTTAAAACTCGGTTTTAGAGTTAGGTTTACACTCTTAGAAATAAAGGGCCTGACTAGAACCTTTTATAATTGTTCCACTGGGAACTCTTTCAGAGGGTTCTACCTTGAACTCAACATAAAGGATTATACCTAGAACCATGTGTGAAAGGTTTCAACCAGAACCCCCAATGAGAGGTTCAACTGAGAACCCTTTTATATTCCAAGGATTTTAACTGGATCCTATCCAGGGGCTTCTACTGAAAAGTCTTCTGTATTCCAAGGGTCTAATCCAGAACCCACCCATGGGGTTCTACTGAGAACCCTTTTATATTTTAAGGGTCTTTCCCGAACTCAGGAAGGAGATTCTATCCAGAACCATTTTATTTACCATTTTCTATGGTACAAAGACCCCTTGAAAAAGAGTTCAAGGATATTAACAATCCGCAAAGAGCTCTTTCATCCACAAAGAGTTCTTAATTGAACCCTTTGTCTTGCAAAATTGCAAAATTTCCAATGAAAATACATAAGATCTGAGATAACTGTAATCTAAAATAAGTTTGTATTTCCTGTATTTATATTAAATATCAGCCCGTAATCACAATCATAGTTCAAAAACCCTATAACCGTGGCTCCAAACCTGAACTCTTACATAAAGAAGTGCAGATCAGAAAGAGAACATTTTGAGCAGCTATGTGATCCGAGAACAAGTTCTTGTGGTTACTTAAGAAGTGCCAGTGAAGTGACCACAGTACCTGTCAGCACCAAACGGTGCAAAACAGGAAGGAGACTCAAATTACGTCCAATTAGGATTCATTTGGAAGGGGGACTTAACCCTGCCACCTGTGTGAACTGTTCTAACGTTGGTCATAATGGTGGTATTTGGAGAGCTCAAAATTTTAAGCGATGGTACATGGTGTAAAAAGTCTGAGAAACACTGGGCCAGGGAATGCATTATGTCAATGACGAGTCCCCACAAATATAGTAAAACACGACTGAATTTGGTTGTACTGTATGTGTTTATATATGTAGTTGCTTAAGGCTTGTGAATGAAAACCTTATATCTCTCCAATGTCAGCTTTTCAGGAACTAAGGTTTGTTTTTAGCTTCTTTATATGTATGCTGGAGTTCATCCAGCTGAAAGAGTTTCACAAGCAAACTTTTATGTGACTTTAAGATACGACAGTGACTAAAAATGGATTTACAAGGTTGGATTTGGTAAAACGATATGTATCTGTGCAAGTGATGTGTGTAGATGATATGTGTGGGGAGGTGTGGATCAGGTAAACAAAGCCTCATCTTTCTAAAGGTTTACTGTATTTAAACCCTCTAATACCTCAGGTCACAACTCCTCATTTTTATCTCCACCAGCACTGAGCAGGGAGGGGAGGGTTATCCTGTGTGTGTCTGTGTTGTCTCAAACTGGCTCAAGTAACATGACAAAAAAGGACTTCACACAAGAGTTTGACATAAAAATAAGAATAATTTATTAAACTAATGCCTTCCATACACTAGAGGATTTCAAAATGACTTATAAAAGAGTTCAGTCACAGAGTTTTAAGTCACAGACTAAGATTTTGCAAAGACTAGGGATCTTGCAGGGTCACTATTATTTTGGTCCTTGCACTTGTCTTTTTTTTGCCAAGATGTCTGTACATTTATTTCCCAGTATATTGATTCTGAATTGTCACTTTTTATGACGATGCATTGTTTGACTTTTTTCCCCTTTTTTCTCCAAAGCAAATCAAATACTATATAATCAATTTGAAATATATTAATACATCTAAGTTTTCCAATCATGAACCATCTTTTTTAATTTTTGAAAATGAAGTCAAACAATACATTCATTTGAGTGTATATTTTAAAAACAAGAAGTAATTTTCCTTGACATTTTTACAGTATGAACCGATTTAATTTCTGTTTTTTGTATGTTAATGTTGCTGTTTGTCAGTAAAATACTTTATAAATTAATAAAACTTAGTGGTTATGATGGTTGCAGTCAGAGATCACCAGAAACATAAAAAGGGAGCGACTTACATATTTACAAGATCACAGTATTTACGACTCCATATAGGAACACGTTCTGCAGAGAGAAGAAAAAAAGTTCAAATTAACCATTTATATATATATTTACAAGCTGTAGGATCCTGGTCCAGAGAGAAAGAGTGCGAGAAAGTCACTTGCACTTTGAAAAGCTCATACAGAAGCAACTGGAACACACACACACACACACACACACACACACACACTGACTGCCTACACACAGCTCACGAGGGAGAGGTCATTGAACTTCAGTACTGGTATGAAGCCTTACGATAATATTAAACGCATTTGATTTTATTGGAACATTAAGACGGGAAGAAGACTGGCTAAAGACAGCTCGGACTGAGTTTTAGGAACACCTTACACCAAACAGTTAGCATGGTGGTCAGTTTTAGCCCCATGTTACTTTATGCTTTCAAAGAGTTTCATTATTTGAAGGTAGTTCAGTTCAGTTTATGTGTATTATTAATGTTAAATTACCCTCTGCACCCAGTGGTCTTTCAATTGGACAGACTGTTAAACCAAACTCCATTCTACAAGCAGGTGCTTTGTGGTGGGGTAGGCAGGGTGGAGTGGCAGGTAAACAGGTAAACGGTGAATGGTAGCTCTGAGATACAGGGAAACAAAGGTTAGAGCGAAATCCAAATCCAGGAGACAAAACAAACAAGCAGCAAGTTGGCCAAAGCACAGTACCACGTGCATAGATTTAACTGCTGGGGTTGATTGGTGGAAGGCTTTCAGGTGTGCAGGCTGATAGAGAGAGAGACAAACAGGGAATCAACACAAAACACAGGGGAGAGATAGAACAGCTGACACATGAGGAATGAGGAAATATGACAATGACCTGTAGAGTTATACCACTGAGCAGCATGGGTGGTTAAGTTATTTTATAAGTTATTCAAAGCTGTGGACCCTCAACTCAGCCCATGCATGGACTGGCCTAGGTTTTGTAGGTAATGCTGTTGGTTAACTGAAATACTGAATGAACAAACTTTCCCGAAACATATGTGGTGTTCCACAGAAAAACTCGGGGCAGCAGCTGTGTGATGTTCCTGAACGGAGGCAGGACACAAAGGTGAGATTTATGCTTAATTGAAAGGTTTTACAAGAGAAAAGACCCACAGTGTCACAGTGCACAGCTGCCTCCCTGAGCTTTCTGTGGAAACATCTGGGAAGGATTTAACTACATGACTGTTGATCTTTAGGTATTTATGTTATTGCAAATGCCAGTAGGAATTTTAATGAGGTTTTCCTGAGCTACACTAGTTTCAGTAACAGTTCTGAGGAAATTGAACAGAAAATGAAGACCTATTTGGTGTTGAACAGGTGGGTTTTTTAAAAATGATTCTGCTGTATTTCTATTTTTAAGGCGATCTGGGGGTGAGGGCAGTTTTACATCCTTACATAGGCTGAAGAGATGCAGCAGTTTTTTGTTGTTGTTTACACCTCGGCTTGTTATTTACGACTCCTCCGGTTTTTTATTACGCTGGCAGCGGTTCGGCATTCTGCGGTCTGTCACTGCTCCTTCTCTCCCTCTGACCTCACCGTCCTCTCACTCCGTAAATGCTGCCGACTCTCACTTTTCCACTGAGGTGTCAAAGATCAAATGTTTTCTGGCAAACAAATCGTACAGTAGCCGGCCGAGGCACAGTCGCAGCCTGGGAAACAGAGACCAAAGGTATGACTGTGAATAAACAAACCTGCATAAACTAACTAGCAAGCAAGCAGTTAGACATGTAAATATGAAAATAGTGTTTCCGAGAGCTAGTTTGGCATACATAGAAGAAACTGTTCAAACAGTACATTATATTACATTCCTTTTTTATTCATTATAACTCTGACATTCATTATCTTTAAAAGGGGCCCTTCTCATGTATGCCTTTCTTGGAATAATCTGATGTAACTTATATTTTTTACACTGCTATTGTCTTGTTGGTTTTATGTGAAAGAACGACACAAGAGAAATGTAATAGAAAGATATTACACACAAATGAAAAATATTTGCACCTTCTCAACACAGAATTTAATTAGTTGCAAATGCAATAGTGGTAATTCTGCAGATAATACATATTTCTGCATGGATAAACCTTTAAACTTAAACTGGATGGATATAATATTCCTCTCTGTACCTTCCACAATGCAGCTCCAATTGCATTTCAATGTTGTGCTTTTTTTAGTCACTAAGTCTGTTTATGTGATCAGCGGGACTCTGTCTTCCAAAGAGCAATGTTTGTACATCTGTGTCAGAAATCCATGTTAGCTGTCGGCATGGTTCACTGTGTGTGTGTGTGTGTGTTTGATTCTACCACTGCAGGAGGTATCCAGCTGATTGTATTGGCACAAGTTAACAGTGTGTGACTGCGAGGCTGAGGGGTCAGCACGTACATGGTGCTGAAAGGTTGTAGAGTCAAATTGACGACCGTGGATCTATTTTTGAAAACATCTGGCTAAGCTCTCCAGACGGTCCTCACTGTGTGTGTCTGTGCACTCTTACCCGTGTGTGCATGTGATCTATTTGCATTGGTGTATAAACTTACAAGGACATTGTTGAGATTTGAATGTACCAGGCCATGTTTTTTTAAGGTCAATCAGTCTAAAAATCAATTTATTTGCAGAACACTGGCAGATTTGAGTCTTAAATCTGATTCATCGCACTATCGAACCATTTTAAAACATTCAAAACAGAGATTTATACAAAAGCAATCATTTTATTGCATTTGGACAAGCATTTAACTAAACACATTAAATTTTATACATTTGATACAGTGTACATAGTATACAAAATAGAGATAATAAGATATAGTTTTGTAACTATGTACAAAGTGCTACAGCAACAGCAAACAAGCGCTAACATGCTAAAATACGAAACTCATGTTAGCTAAAAGTTGCTAGCTGCCAACTATATGTTTACAGTGCTACAGAACAGTGCTATATAAGTGCTACTAAAACATATGCAACATATAAATGTTTTCTTCTAGAAAGTATATAAGATATTTACTCAATGTTCCGGCCTTTGAAACACTTCAAAACTCGGTCCAAAAAATGAGTGTTGTGGTTTTTGCACTGCACTCAGTTTACTAGCAGACATGTGATGGCTCTAAAAACTGGGCCGTGTATATACAGTTACTATGATGCCTGCAAAGTCTACTATGATGTATACAGTCAAGCCCTAAATAAAGATGCAATGTGCAAAAGAGGGTATCTCTTACAAGGCCATGCTAACATTACAGTACTACTAAACACAAATAATCCCCAGTTGTTAAACTATTTAAAGTCATTTTCAATCTGATATATAAGATACGGTTAGTGCAGGAGCATTTTTTTAGCCAATAAAGGTTAGGTTTGGATTAATTAACTTGACTTCCAAAAACAAAACTATTATTGAAACAACTGTTGAGCTTCCACAGTCCAACAGTTTCTCAAAATGAAGACCAGATTTCCCGTAAACCATGTTGTTTTCCTTTAAGAAAGGGGATTTTTCCAAAGTGGCTTCCCACAGAGCAGAGGTCAGACATGTGGGAAGTGACTTCTTATTCAGCTTTACACTCCTTCATGCTACCTGCCATCAGTAGCTCTCAGACCTCCAGCTACATTTAAAGAACAACATCCTCTCACAGTGTAAACTGTATTGTTAGAGGCTCACAGTCCTTTTAGTAATGCACTTATTTGTATTAACACTTGAATATTATATAGAGAGAAATGTTCTGTTTTGTGCAAATGGTGCAAATTTCAAAGCCATATCAAATAGAGAAAAGCATCAGATTTGAGCATCGCCCGACCAATTCGCAAATGCCAATTAGTCTGTAATATCCCAGTTCATTTTAGGTTTCCATTTTCCATTACATTTGTGTTATCAGCGTGTACAGACCAAAATGTCTCTGGACACAATTAGATAGAACTACAGCCAGTCAGAGCAATGAAATGTGTGATGCAGTGTAGTTGGGAGACTTATCAAATACTGTTGGAAACATGGCAAACACATCCTTCTTATCAACAAGTGCATTTTAGGCAAGACATAGGCAATGTGGCAACATAATAAAAAGAATCTCTTTAATCAGCACTCGCCTAGTTTGGCAGTTTGATCTGTGTTGCAGGAACCTGAAGCATTGCGCTGGACAGACCTGCTGACTGGAAGCAACTGACCCCTCCTAAGCCCCGCCCCTTTTTGCTCTGTGCAAGCTTAGTACCCTGCAGAACCTTGGTCAACTTCCTGTACTGAGATATATGTGTTAGGCTCATCTATGTCTAAGCTCGTCTAAGCTAGCCCATCACCACAATGGCTTGTTGAAGAGCAATATAATACATTAATTAAACTATAAACTAAAAACCAATAGTAGTCAGGTTTACTAAATCAAACCTAAACATAAAAGGTCACCAGTGGTTGTTTCATTATTCACCAGTATTCAAATCAGTTCTCAGATCTCCTCATCGCTCTCCTCTGCCCTCCATCTCTTTCATGTTCCTGATGGCTCCTTTCCCTCTGCTCTTCTTCCTCTTCTCCTCCAGCCGCACCCTCTCCTTCTCCATCACCCAGTCCCCTCCGAGGTAACTCAGTCCATCCTCAGGTCGTCCACGATGCCGCGGTCTCGGGTCGAGGAGCGACTGGAAGAAGGAACAGGCCAGCGGGGTGAAGTATGCAAACTGCGGAGCTACAGGAGAGCGGTCTTTCTTTCCAAGTTCTGCCCCTATTAAACCGATGACATCCTCTGTGTTCTCACCCTGTGGCTCTGCCCAAACATCAAGTTCATCATCGGGGCCTTTGGCCCTGTCAAACCATTCCTGATATTTCAGGTATGCGTGGCAGTCACTGGCTGTTTCACCCCACGGATGACTGCCTGTGAGCATGGCGTAGGTCAGGATCCCCAGCGCCCAGCTGTCCGTGCTGGGCTCCACAGACACCAAAACTCTTGACTTCTTTTTCTTCTCTTCATCCTTTTTAACGCCATCCTTCTCATCATTCATGCTGCTCCAGCTGTCCTCATTTCCACGAGCGATCTCTGCCTCAGGGGTGCAGTAAGGAGAGCTGTACCACACCTCTGGGACCCTGGTGCCTCTGGCCTTCACCTGGTGTAGAATATTAATTTATCTGTCACTTGTATACAATACAGAAGCAAGTAAAAATGCAATGAATATATCCACACTAGGGTCACTGGGGTCATTTTGAAGCCTGAGTTTGGCAAAGATTAGCTAGCTAGTTAGCTAGCATTTTCATTTTCTCATAACCATACATACTGTACAAGACATTACTTCTATTTGCAACCAGTGGAGTCTCCCCCTGCTGGCCATTAGAAAGAATGCAGGTTTAAGACAATTCTGCATTGGATTCACTTAAGCTCCATCCACTTATTATACTGTTTATATAGAAGCAACTTAATTATTGGGTGGACAATATCTGTGAAAGGCTGTTTTTGGAATAAGAAACTTCTCAGAAACGCCATCATTTTGTTGGTTGAGTGTGTGTTATACTGACCATGCCAAAGTCTCCTAGTTTGACCCAGCGGCAGGCGGAGTCGCACAGGAAGACGTTCTCTGGTTTGAGGTCTCTGTGGACAAAACCAAGAGAGTGCAGGTGGGACAGAGCTCCACATAGCTGGGACACCACCCGCTGACAACAGTCCTCCTCCATACCGACCTGGGGGATGATGGGAGGAGAAGGATGTGTGAGCTTTAATATGATCATTATCTTTTAATGCAGGGTGATGCAGGAGAAGGTTCTGGTAAGATCTCAGCGCTGCTTTCAGTACTGTGGACCACCATAAATTGGTTGAAAGGCTCAGGCAGTGGGTGGGGGTAGGGTGGGGAGTTCATAATTATGCCTCATCTACTCAATTTCTGTTTTGTGGTGTTCCCCAGGGTTCTGTCCTGGGACCAATGTTGTTTGCATTGTACTTGTTTTCACTCAGGCATATAATAAGTATTTTTAAAGGTATGTCCTACCATTTAATTTAAGCCTCAAAATATTTAAAAACATCCTGATCTACTGGATTGCCTCAATGCTATAAAAGATGGGATGGTAGATTGTCTTCAGCAGCTAAATACAGATAATTTCCAGTCAGTTATTCCTTAATCTGATCAGAATCAGTTCATTACACTTAAATTACACATCATTTATTTTGCATTTTATCAAACTGTAGCAATCTGAACATGAAAACCATTATAAATATAGTATGTGTTGCATGATTTATAACATTTAATAGTTGTGTAAAGACTGTATACCTCAGGCAAGATGACATCATAGAGATCGCCAAAGAGGCCTGCTTGCTGGGCGAAGATGTAGTGTGAAGGAGTGGAGTAGGCGATTCCCAGGGCTCTGGTCAGGGACGGGTGGGTACAGAAGGACAGGGAGAGGTTGTACTCCCTCAGGAAAGAGAAAAGAGAGGTGGACTCCCGAGGAAAGAACTTCAGAGCCATCGGAGTACCTGACAGGTGCAAGGGAAAAACACTGATGTAGGTCTTTTTGTTTTTGTTTGTGTCGAGGCTGTAATGAACGAGCGTTAGTTTTCCCCCCCTCACCTCTCTTCCTGTGAACAGCCAGCATGACTTTGCCGTATGAGCCTTCACCCAGGAGCTTTAGGACTTTGAAGTGCTCCGATGTGTCCATTGCTGTCAGAGACTGAGCCGTCAGGTGACACATCTCATCCAGGAGCTTCGTGGCAGCCTGGACACACATACAGCATGTAAACATGTTATATTAGAATGTCACCTCGCAGTTTGATTCCCAGAAAAAATCATTGTTTCTGTTATGCCTGGCAGAAATGTCTGGTAAAAATGACAATAAATGGATTTGGTTTGATTTAATTTGAAATACTCCTAGCAGCAGAGAGGACAGGAAGTTTTTTGGCTGTAGTTGGAGTTAAGGACAGTGAAAAAAGTAGCTGATAGTGAAATATCTGATAAAAAACACTATAATTTACAACTTTGCAGACTGCTGTTAGCCCATTAGCCCTGCAGGTACAACCTTACCCACGCTATTTCCTGTCCCCCTCTGTTTCAGGCCACACTGCAGGAGTAGACAAAATTAGGACGTGGGCACTATAACTGCTAAATGGGATGCAGACATAGATAATGTGACATGTCTGCATCAAACCAAGCCTGCACACATCAATCAGTAAACAACTTTATTAATGGGAATGTTACCACTGTGACATTTAAGATGAATAAAAACAACATTTGAGTGGACTGAGTGCTTCCTTTCATAGTAGAATTCCTTGTAGCTCTCTGGAATGTTACACAACTGTTGTCGTGATGATTGTCGTCATGGTGATGCTGGTAACACTGATCCGCGGGTATAAACATGTCTGTTAATAGCCTCATCAAATCCTTTCACTCTCTCCCTCACACACACACACTGATCGGTGTTTTGTCCGGTGGAACGCTGATGTTTCCACCACAGCTGGCACCCTTGGGTCCAGGCTGGGATTTGGTGTCACCGTACATTCAGACATGAGGCAGCTCATTACAGCTCATTAGGGAACACGTCAGGGCCGTGAATGTGCAGTACACGGATAGTGTGAATTCCTGCTGAGGCTTCGTTCACACCAACAAACACAAGTCATTCTGATTTTATCAAGTCAAACGTGCAGACTTTTCCAGCTAGAAACAGAAAATTTAAGATGAAGAATGTACAGGTAGTGTGTGTTTTTAAATGGAATTACAGTTTAAATTGAATCAACGGGGATTTCTGAAGTCAGCATCGGTGCAACAGGTGCGATTTTCTTAATCTGCACCCTGTCAAAACACTTGACAGTGCAGCATACACTGCAGGGCTGTGCCATAAGGTCGCTGTCTGATCCATGAGCACTAGGTGTGAATACATTATTAGTGTGGGTGGTCGTAGTGGAAACTGAACTTTAACCTCCTGAATGTTTGTGTCCTGCTCTAATTACTGAGCTATTCAGGTCTGAGACAACAAATGTTTTAACGTCATTTGGCAGCTAAAATAAAAACATATGTCAATTGTTTTTTCTATACTTAGCATTTTATGATGTTATTTTAAATAAAATAGTAGCTGTGACAGGGTACTGGGGCCACATTAAGAAAAAGAGAGAGAGGAGGGAGATTCTTACAAAAATAAAGTGGAAATGTTGAGATTAAAGTCGATCGTTCAATATTAGGCCGGACAAAAGAAAAAATCAGTCAGCGGAGGAAGATTTTTTTTAACTTTTGCATTTATTTATTTATAAAGATGAAAGTTACAAGGACAGAGCACATGAATAAACCTTTCTGTAAATGTGTCAGTTTAGCCGTCATGGCTGACTTTCAAGATGACTTTCAAAATGTAAAATGTTAAATAATGATAATAAACTCGATTCTCAACATTTAACTTTATTTTTAACATTTAAACTTTATTCTCGGCATTTAAACTTTGCTCTCAATAATTTGACTTTATTCTCAAAATGCAAAATTAAAGAAGATCGTCCTCATTTCATTTTCTTCCTTATGTCATACCATAAACATGTACCGTAATACTCTTCCGTCATTTTCACAAGGCTCTTGATGAAAGTTTCAAATGTTTGTTTAAGATGTATTTTGGGATGTATGACCAGCAGAGAACCTGCATCGTGTTTGGTTTCTGTTCTTTGAAAATTTTGTGTCTCTAAAAAGTCAAATTTACACGAGCTAAGAAAAGCAGCTCCATTGTCACCTTTGTTACAGCACATTTCTTACATTTCCATAACCTTTAATCCCTTAATCCTCCAGTTTCCTGGAACAAACTTCAAATCACCACATTTGGAAATACATTGTTTTACTGGGCAGGAATGAAAAGAAGCTTAACAGAACTTAAGATTCCCACTCAGATGAGTATAAAGATTAATATATATATATATATATTGGTAGTGTGGAGGATGAGAGGTTAAGAGGGCCTCAGAGAGCAGCATAGCTGACGTGCTCAGAGCTGGTCAGGTTTAGACGAGGGTAAGAGGAGGTGACACCGGTCTGAACCAGCACACAACAACTACAACAGCTTCTCTACTGGATGCCAGCTGGGCTGACCATTACATAACACACACACACACACACACACACACACACACACACACACACACACACACACACAAGGCTGGACCTGGTATGTGTGTGTGTGTCTGTCAAAGATAAATGTCCTGATGATGTCCTCTACATGGAAATGGATCTCTGTGGACCACAAACACCAGTGTGATGAATGACACGATTACTATGTGTGTGTGTGTGTGTGTGTGTGTGTGTGTGTGTGTATGAGAGACAATGTACTGGGACATACACACGTCTGTCAGAGCTGGCACGCAGCCAAAAATCATCTCCACTTTTAAAATGTTACCATGAGATCCATCCTGTAAAATGACACCAACATACATTTTCTACATGTGTGTGAACAATATATCATCTATAAAGTACATTCAGTAATTGTTAAGGTTTTTTAAATAAATTTCACAACAGGTTTCAGAATGATTATGGTAAATATTACTGTTTTAAGAAAGACAATACCTGAAAAATGTGTTTCTCACTTTTATAATAAAAAAATTAAAGTGTTCAAATTAATGTCTGAGGAGAGGAATTAGTTGATGTAAATTCATAAAACGTAAAACAACCTCTAGTATGTTTTCATATGATATATGGTATGTATGTATGTGTTAAATGAGACATCAAACATCTTTATCTGATTTATTATAAATTTATACTGAGTTTGAGCAGCTCACAACAAGTACAGAAATTTTTTCACTTTACAAGAAGCCAATAGTTTTAAGAGTAAACATCTTTGCGAGCGTGTTCACTGAAGAGGTAAATTAGAGGTAAATAAAAGCTGCTGTGATGATGTGCTTTGCATAGTAATAACATTTGAGTAACGTTAGCCTACTGCTTCGCACATACAAGTACAGGGAGAAGGCATTGAGGTGGAATGGAGTAACATCAGAAGACGAAGTGTAAATTTGTTTATTAATTTAAATCATAATGGAGACAATTTGAGACAGGTGAAAGCAACGCTTATGGGCAGCCAATATAAACACATGTGGTGTCATTACTCTATAGCCTCTACACTGTACAATAAACATTTACTTTATAATAATGTGTTAAAGTGAAAAAGTTGTGTTTCCACTTTAAATTGTGACATTATGAGGGAACAACAGCCCAGTGTGGACTGCAATTAATGTACTCTGATTATAATTATCATAATAGAGACAATTGTCAGAGAAAATGTCATAAAATAAACAAAAATATTCAAACAAAACACCTCATGGGGAACCTAATGCTCTCTATGTTCTGCTTTCTACTTTACATATACTGCATGTTTAGATAGAAATATATTTATGCCTCTAAAATGGGTTTAAAATCTGCTTTACAATGTAATTCAGGTGATGAATATATTAAATTATTCTCCCTATATATCAGATTCTACATCTGATAATTACGTTTTATTTAAAGGCATGTTGTTGTCACGTTCCCCATGCAGACATGGTGTTCCTGTTTGTGCAGGTTATGACATATCTATCTGTCACTCAGATTTCTGCAGTGTCAGAATCACTGCCGACGTTCCTCCACAGAACATTATTAGAAAGTAGTTTCCATGACAACTATTCACAGAGGTGTTTAATGCTGTGAGCACCACAAACTAAATTCCATTCACCTCCAGTGATTCAGTCAAAGGCAGAGGAAGGTTATCGCAGAACCTGCACAAGTGTCACCAAAAACTATCAAGTATTGAGTGAACTGACCCTTTAATCTATAAAAGCGCCTCATGTTGGTGGCGGAGCAGCGAGGGAAATCCCTGCACCAGGTTTGACTTACTGTCATTTTGCAGCTGTGGTTCAGTTCAGCGCCGTTGATCTTCAGTAAGAAATCTGTCCAGCATAAGCGTCCGTCCTGCTCTTCATTCAGCAGCAGGTGCACCTGTCAGGAAAACCTTCACGGATCCTTCAACCTTCATCTGCTGAGACTTCTGTCCACCTTCAGAGCAACACAAGAACTGTGTGAGTGTCTCAGGCTGCTGCAGGGGGAGTCTGGTTGTAGTTCACAGTCAGCGGAGAAACTCTCCACGCTGTCCGGCCGGCTCGTTGGAGGATTTCATGTCTGCTGCTGCTGCAACTTTTATCCCAAAGTGATCTGTCCTCACCTCCACTCCTCCCCCCTGTCCTCCCCCTGGATCCTGAAGAGTGTGTGCATGTGTATGTGTGTGTGAGACAGAGTGTGTGTGTGTTCCCCTTTGCTTTCTATGCCTCATTTGTACATTAATTTCTTTGTTCCTCCCTACTTCACCTCTGTGTGTGCTATGAAACAGGAGAAATAAAAAGAGTGAGTGTTCTTATCTGCATGATTGCATGCATGCATGTGTGTGTGTGTGTGTGTGTGTGTGTGTGCATGCCGTTGTACTTCTATCTTTGTGACGACCAGTTTGAGTTTTAGACCATGAGTGTAAGAGCATTTTATGGATTAAGGTTTATGGTAAGGATGTAAGGATGAAGGTTGTTTGCATCATGTCACTGATGGTCTTTGCAAGTTAAATACAAATAAAATGTGTGTTCGCACTGTGCAGAATAACCATCTGTCAAAAGACAGAAAAATATACAGGATAGACAAACTGTGTGGTAGTAACGCCTATTCAGTCAAATCATGTGGTATGCAGGCCATGCTGATATTAATGTTTCTTGCAACATAATAATATTGTTATCCTTAAAAGTCCTGCAACAGCATAAAATCGAATGCTGTTGCAGTTGAAAAAAAGAACACTTTTTCACACTATATATAGTAGCAGTGTCATGCCAATATAATAATATTTTAAGGGGCCTTACTTAAGGGACATACTGTGCCATAGGTGGGAATTAGTCGTACAAATTAAACAAGAAACGAGAAATAAATCTGTTTCATGATCTGTAGATGCTATAGTTATGGGTCTGTGTCTGTACAGTGACAGTGTAATGATTCACTCATGCATCCGATGCATCAGGCTTTAATGTGTAAGATACAAGTGTGTCGGTTCAGACGGCCTGTAAAAGCTGAACGTGAATTGGAAAAAAATCCTGTAGCACTAGCATATCGATACATCTCATTAGCACATATTTTTCACTTTTGGTATTAATGAACCGCTGCTGTAACTTTCTTCCTTTATCTCTCTCCTCCTGCCTCTGCCTGCACCTATCTCGCTGGACGCCTGCTGCTTTGAATCACACAAAACAAGCGCTCCCCCTCCCTCCTCTGTGTCTCCTCTTCATTCCCTCAAAACAGACAGCGCTGAAAACAGACAGTCAAAGAACTGACATACACGAACAAACTTTCAACAAGTGTTGAATAAGTTTGGGTTTTGTAAGAAAGATGAGAAACACTGCTTTAAATCATTTAGCCAAAACGTGCCTGACAGCAGAGTATAGAGCCACGAGTCTCCTGACACAGAGAGGTGTCACGTCACTGGATGTAGGTAACATGTAGCATCACTGTTCCTCCACACCTCACTTCCTCTACACGGTCAAATTAAATCAAACCACAGCACTCTTCAGATCATCTTACTGCAAAAATGCCTTTTAAACAGTTGTAAAGTCTGTTCACAGATTCTCATTTAGGCTACAGTATCTCATTTACACATGAGACTCATAATAAGATGTTAACACCATACACATTACCTGGATTTAGTAAAACTATCAGGATTTCTTCTTGCAACTAACAGCACCCTACAAATGTAGCATTAATAGAATCAAAATGTAAAGATTCACACATTTTATCGTCCCGTATTGGATTAAATCATACTGTATGTTGACAGGGCTGAATCGTATCGAACTGAATCATTGGTTATTTAAAAATTTTGAAGATGTATCGTATCGTTGAAGATGTATCGAGATACGTATCAAATCGTGTCAGTCAGTGAGATGTACACCCATGCTATACAGTGTTTTTTTTCTGAGTGCCAGTGTCTTATTCCTCAGTTGTTTTAAAATGATTACGTCTTTTTAATCTGTAATTGTAATAGTATACAGTAACCTTTTTTTTGTATCCAGATTACGTAATCCTGTTACATGTAACCCATTCCTCCCCAAGCCTTCATATCTGTATAATGTTCCCTCTCTGTGACATCCAGACAGTTGTTGATCTGTCAGTCAACAAATTATCACTTGTCACTCTCACTCTCTACAAACACATCTCTTTCTTTCTTGTTTTCTCTCTTTCTTTCCCTCCCTCGCTCTCTATTTCCAGCCAGAGGATTTTCCTCCAAACCCAGCCCCTCAGGGGGGTTGTGGCTCTCAGCTGCTACCACTGACCACAGTCCTCCACACTCCTCCACACTCCTCCACAGTGCTGGATCAGTCAGCCGCTCCCTGGAGGTCGGCATCAGTTACACAGTAAAAGTCTGTCTGTGGGTGAGATCATCTGTCTGCGGCCACATGTCAACACACTGACATTATGCAAGTCACTGTGAGCGGCTCCAGGTCCTTCTGATGAACAGCGGAGGTCTGTACATTCCCATATGTGTCACCCGGGCCGTGTGTGGACGCTTTTAACTTCACTCTTTATGACTGTTTGCATTTAAGCAGCAGATGTGGAGTTTTACCGACAATGTGACATTTGTTCAAGTCTGAGTTGCTGCAGGCAAAGTTACTGTCAACAGTTCAACTACTTCAACATCAGTAGAAAATAACAGTAGGCCTAGTTTTTCATGCGAACAGATGAAAAAGTTTTGGTAATGCTTTATTTTATGAGTTTGTTATGTAATTTGGTTCTAAATATAAGGTAAACAGGACAAAGTTAACAAGATGTGTTGGGTTTAAAAGAAATTATACTTTCCTAAATGTTTTTTTTTTTTTTTACAGAAAAGTGAAAGGAAAAGTCTTTGTATATGCTGAAAACAAAATGCCCATTTTTGCATGCAGCTGACCTGCTGTGCACTGACCAGGCTTATGCTCGCTTAGCATTTTGCTGTAATGAATGAGTTGGATATGTACCAGTAGAGACTTGTCTCTAATTATCATTATTATCATTTTATCTTTTAACTTGTTGTATTTGTTTGAATTGCATTCCTTACAGTAAACGTCCTTGTAAATCTAATCTATTGACTCTTTAAATAAAGCATTGAAAAACTTTATTACATACTTCTTTGAATATGAAAAAGAAAGTTAGCGTAGCTAAACTCGTGTTAATACAACAGAAGTAGCAAAAATGCTGCCTTAAAGCAAATTCATAATTAAACCCCCCAAACTCCCAGAACCAAACAAATAGACAGATCCAATCCAGGTTTTTGGGCAACTAGTGACTGTTAACTAGTTAACCAACGTCTAGTAAATAATTTTAGCTGTGTCTGTTGTGTCTGCTGTAAAAGGGTTTATTGTGGCATCATATCAGAAAAAACTGACTTATTTTTTATATAATATGGCGCACCTTACGTGCAGGTAATGTTAGTTATTAATAAGATTGGCGGAATGATATGTCAGAAGTGAGATGCCACTTTTGCGGTCAGTGTTCAGTTGTCCTACATTTTGATGCAGACATTAAAGTGGATCAAGTCACGCAGCCCGACAGTAGTTTAATTCAGTAACAAGTAAGTTTATAGAGAAGGCAAAGAGAAATGCTCTTACAATATTTTAATTAGAGTTAACCCTTCTACCATCCACGTTTGCAACTGAAAAAACAAACTTGTTTTTTTGGCCTTGATTCATTGATTCAGTGTTGTGTAGAGTGTGATTATGTTCACCAGTCAGCAGTCAGATTTCTGTTTCAAGTGTAACATTTTATTAATGACTTCATGTAAAACGTACAAAAAACAAAACATACAAAATGTATAAATAGTAATGCAAAATTCACTATAACAATACATTATTATTATTATTAATATTATTATTAAATATTACATAATAGATACCCATAAAAAAAGAAGTGAGATGCCTGCATCTCACCGTTACACTGTCACATACATAATATAAAAAAGCTCATAAATAGCATCCTAAATAGGTTAAAAAAACAACAGTAGAAAAATATTAATTGTTCCACAACGTTTGCTCGTCATTTAGCTCATTGAGGAGATCAACACTTAGCAGGCACTGTGACTGTAAACAATCTCACAGGGACTAAAGGTCACAGGTGGGGGTACGTCTGCACAGTGCATCAGTACAGCACATTTTAAAGGCTACATGTAAAATGTGACATATGCATATTTGCTTAAACATGTGATAAACTTACATTCTGTTTGAACAGATGTTAATGTGACGGTGAACGCAGAGATGAAAACGAAAATGCCCCAAACACCCCTACATGGTACTCAACAGCTTGCTGTTATTGTGCCAGAAAGCAGTTTCAACTTTGCGTTTCTGTAACTTCTAAAACTTGTTGACTATGTGAGATCAAACTACGCCACATCCTGCACATCACCTCATGCAAACTCGACAAATACAGCCACGTTAGCAGCTCTGAGAGGCACAGTGATGCTTTGAGCTAAATGCTAACATTAGATTGCTTAAAATGACGGCGCTAACATGCTGATGAAGCAGGTACGATGTTCACCATCTCAGTTTAGTGGGGCCCAATCCCAGTGTCCACCCTAAACCTCCAACTAGAAAAGGTACAACAGAACGCCACTTACAAATCCTGCAAATCCATCTACCCCGACTTCTCAAAGAAACAATCATCTGATGTCAAACAACGATGGCAGCACTCATGGAAGCCTAAAATAATACAAACTATCATATATTTCATATATAATTATTTTGCTAATGTTATTAACTGCACCAAAATAAAAT
>JAJHUR010130699.1:0-23242 GCA_027495735.1 Lutjanus campechanus | reverse complement strand
TACACACACACACACACACACACACACACACACACACACACACACACACACACACACACACACACAGAACCACTTGACCTTCTAGTATTGTGTAGTAGAGTGGAACTAAGTCACACCAGTGGACTCTGGCTGGCACTGGACTCTGCCAAGTCCAATGATGCCTGCCGCAAGGCTCGGCTCATGAGTTATGGGTGCGTAGCTAAAGTGTAGGGGGCAGGGCATAAGTCAATAATGAAAAAAAAAACAACCTCTGCTGAGTTATAGGGCTTTTTGTTATAGGCCCACAGGCAGATTGACCTATGGAACTGCTGGTTGCAGCTGAAAAAAACAAACAAGAGGAGCTGGTATATACAGACTCGCAGGTGGCTACGAAGAACTGTATTGCTTGTCCGTTTTGCAGAGAGAATTGTTAAGTTAAGCTAGCTATGTTTGACTATCCTTTTTTTCCGTCCACATGATGCATTGTGTTGCCATGGCAATTTCAGACGGTCTATTTGCCGCTTCGGGAGAATCGACTTGTGGCTTGGCTTTGAATGTAAAAGACAACGACCGACCAAAATTTCTGATGTCAGAAATTCATTCATCAGTTATCATCTAAGTATGAGTGTTAAGGTACATAACGCTACTTGCGTCATATGACTTTTGTCTTATGCCTTGTTTGATTTACATCACTTGACTATCGCAACGCAATGCAACACAATGCAACACAATGCAACACAATGCAACACAATGCAATGCAACTTATTTTAACCCAAAAACGTTGGTAGTTGACAAGCTGGGATGAGAACATGTTTGATCTTTCATTGCTATATTTCCAGGTGGCTAATCTGTATTTAACAAGCTTCATAAATAGAATCCACGTAGGCCTTTAACTTACCACATGTACAAGTCATCAAGTTCAGGTGCAACAGTTACTGTACAGATTTAAACTCTCTCTCTCTTTCAGACACACACATATATGTGTGTATAACACACACACACAGATGCCGACAGAGAGCAGAAAACCACCGGACCAGAGGGATGAACGTCTGAGTGATCTCCACGCTGTTTGAGCCAGAGTGAGTCACACTGGGCGCCGTGACCACTAAATCAAAGAGCTGTTTGAACAGCTGCATTCCTTCACACCCCTTCATCCTCTCTCCGTCGCTCTCTTGCTGTGCAGTAATACTAATTCTGGTTTTGCTGGTCACCCCACTCCCCCCCTCCCTCCACAGTAATGTTCTGGTGTGATGGAGATCAAGCTTAATGGAAAAAGAGTGCAGAAGTGAGGTTAAGTCATCCCTTTGACTGTAGACAGGTGTCCATTAGAGGCCGGGCGCAAAGATGAGACAGAGAAACTCTGTGAGGCTTCACAGCGGCAACTGCAGCTGATTTATGGACCCATGACAGCCCGAGTGAGTCATTATGTAGCTTTTATTTCTTTTCACACATACAGTTTCTTCACTCTGGAGTCTTGTACTGCTGGACCATTAGTTTTCAATGACAGGCACAATAATTGCAATTGTATGGACAAAGCCAGCGCTGAAACATTTCTTCTGATTAAATCCCAACTTCTCTCAAACTTTTGTTGGATCTACATGGACAGTCAGCAGACAGTAGGAAGCGTGATGGCTCCTGACTATTTGTCTGACATCAGTCAAGTTGTCAGATTGTCTATGAAACCCAATCTATACACACAACCCACACATTGCATACAATTTCAGCCCATCTGTCAGGGGCCATCTAACGTAATGTAGCTGTAAGCTGTTGTCAGAATGTAAAAGCAGGACATTTCACTCTACACTATCATACCACATCCTTTCTCAGTTAGCTGATAGCACTTTTTGGTCAGCATGGATATTGCTTACTTAAAATTATTTTTGACATTGTCTTATTAAGAAAAAAGCGCAGTGTTCATTAACGGGAAACCAGCACCTCAGATAGGTATATTTTTTTTATTTATATCCTCACTAAAGTAGACTATATTTTTGTTTTTCAATGAGTAGTATGACCTCGGGCTGCTGTGTTACTTGAGTGTGGACATATACCATGTTGATAGGTCACTGCCTACCCAGGCAAAGATTTTACTGCATGTTATTGCCAGGAAGTGATTAGCCTAGCTTAGCACAGGCAAGTGTAAAGAGCTAACCTAGCTATAGCACCAGTTTGACCTCTAATACATTATAGAATCCTTAAAGATGCTATAAACTAATTAGTCAGCTGAATTATACAAATGATTCTTACAGTTCTGACTCATTTTCCTAATCCAAACAAATATGGCAGCGAGAAGTCACACCTTGTGTATGATGTAAGGTTAAATATTAAGTCATCAGTGTGTATGAAAATATAAAATATTGACAAAACTACTAATGAAACATATATTTGTCAAGCATAGATCCATGAACCGTGACTTCTAACAACTCTAAAATTATGAGCAATCAGGCTCATTGCTTATCTTTACAGTACGACAAAATTTGGCTTGATTTGGTCCAGCTCTCATTGCTGCTATTATTTAAATTTTTTTTTTGCCCAGATTGTACTTGGTTTTCTGTGATCCCCGCCCAAGCTTTCATCCACTTTCCAACCCAGCTGAAATTGTATTTGCGTGCTTTATATGTGCAGCACTTAGGCTCTATTTTAATGAAGGGCTCAAACTCTGACCCTGATTTATCCTGATGAAGATTTGGTGGTCTACACTGGCAAGAATGAAGCTGGAGTTTGAAACTCCTTCATACTTCTCCCTGTAAGTTAATAATGAGAATGTGGCCAAAGCTCATTTTCAGCAGCTTCTATGTTTCCTTTGGTACATTAGTTCCTTGACAGAAATGAAGCATGATAGTGTCTCCATTAAAAAGTCATCTTTTAACTCATCTTTTTATCATAAGATTAACAACTCCTGTAACTGTGGCCTTCAACAGATTGAACATTTGCAGACGAGTTTTATTTCAAAGAAAGATTTAATTTTTTTAAATGGATGAAGATGTTTCCATGGCTGCCATACAGCTGGAGATGCAAAGCAGGTAAAAAGAGCCCAGAATATGTCTACAGATATATCTTTATCCCATAATTATGACCGGATCATTAATAAATATGAATATCTGCTGTTAGAATCTTGAGAGAAATTATTTGGAAATTTCAGATGAAGCTTTGTATCTGGTCATTTTTACAAATCTACTTTGAACCTGAAGAAAAACCATCCGATCCAGGACTAATGCAGAAGAGATGATAAATGCATGATGAGGTCCTTAAACTACCACTCTTCTGTAACCATGGAAGTACAATGGACTCACTTACGTAAAAATAACTATATTAGTGATTGGAAAAGTTTTGTTTTAGTGGATGATCAGTAAATTTCAGTCAGGATCAATATTAGAACAGCTGACGTCTGCTTCTGTTTCTATATTTGTTGAGGGAAAGTGGAAAGAAGTGTTGGTTTTGAGCACTTTGAAGCATCTGGCAGTGACAGATAACTGACACCTCATATTAAGCACGACACCATGAAAACTAATGATGGGAATACACATGCACACTGCACATCAGAGAGACAGAGTTTCCTTGGAATGGGCTGGGAGTTGAGGGTGGAGTTGGAATGATAATCGTAGGAAAGATAATTATTTTTCTTTACTTAACTTTGGCTTGGAGCAATAAACAACTCACAATCAACTTTTGACCTCAACTGGAGACAGTCCTCAGAAAAGCAACGGGATGGATTTCACATTTTAACTGGGTTTTGTTTTCACAAAATCAAATGAACAAAACTGAGCATGTTTCATGAGGGCCTGAGCACCGACCTCGGTGTGAGGACCCTGTTAAAAATGAAGGAATTATATTTCATCTCCCAAATGAATCAGGATTCTGAGAGGCTAAACATGCTCAAAGACTCACCAAACTTGCCACACACATGATTCGTGGTGAAAAACAGCAGCCCCTGCAGTATGTTTCACCTACATGCTCAAAAATTGGTAGGCACATGTATCATGCCTCTTGCCTCATGCCTCTTGGTGCCATAAGGCCTTCCTCATTTCACAGTTTGTACATCCTCGATTCATCTCCTTGCCTCCTCTCCTCTCATCTTAGTCCTTCCCACCTAGGATGCAAGCATAGGAGGTGAGGAAGAGACGAGGAGAGGAGTCGAGACACCAGGCATTTAACAAAATGAGACATCCTTCTTTCTGAACCATCATTACAAGTGAAATCAATGGAATACCACAGCTGCATAATCTCTTTATTGTTTTGTTATCTACTGCTGTATTTTATAATCTCTGTCAAATGAGTAGAGCAGTGCTTTACTGAGTTATGCTGGTACAAGTGGTCTGATTTTTTTTTTTTTTTTAATGAATTTTGAACTTTTAAAGTTGAAGATGTTATGATTTTGTTTTCCTTTCATTCCTTGTCATTTCAAGTCAAAGTCGTTGGAATACTTCTGCTTTTTTCTGGCATGCCCGATTCACAAGCAAAAAAAAAAAGTTCATTGTTATCAATCACAGACAATGATGGGAAGAAGCAACCAATGAAAAAGATCCAAGTTGAATTTAATGAAATAAAGATAAACACAATGGCTTAAGCAACTCTTGTTTGTTTATTTTCCCTACATACAACATATTCATTAAGTTTGGTTTCGGTCATCCACGGCACACCTGCAGTGTGAGAACCACTGGCCGAGATAAATCAACATTTCTGGTGTTTCATATCTACTTGTTTAAGCTAATTTCCTATGAAAACTGAACAACTAATTCTCCGAAAATAAATGAATTTGTGATACTTAAACTTTAATCAGATTATTGAGGAAGTGATAAAAAAAAAGTATATAAATAGCAGTTGTATCATAACATTTTAACTGGGATTTTGTTTGATTGATTATTTGAAATATTTGAAAGAACGTGAGCAATATCCCCTCGTCTATCATTCTAATTCTATTTTGTCATTTTATTTTCTGACTTTGACAGAATTAATTTTAAAAAGTTTTATGACCTTTTCATGGACAACAACCAATCAAACCTGCCTTTGTCAGTATTTGTGCTGACTATGAAATTGCAATACAACAAATAGATCACAACAAAGGACAAAAGGACAAAATAAAATTACACCTAATATAATTTTTTTTTCATAATTATCTGGAATGTCCTTTGATATACTGTAAATCAAAAAAATCTGAAAAATAAGTTCCCTAATAGAGAGAGGAGAAACAGGACCTAGGTGGTGGTGGGGGGTTGGTAATTAAGGACATGAGCTGGAAGCAGACCTTTGGATCCAGAGAACGTGGTATGTTAGTCTGCCCACAGAGCCGCCAGGACACCCTGGATTCCAGTAAATGCTTTTTACCATGAACACCATTCTTGCTTTGATGCTGTGACTAAGGGCTCAGTCACACAACCACTTCCATCACAACGAACCGTGCAGTCATGTCTTTTCTGTTCTGCGTGTCATTTAGTGTTAATGTCGTGTTTGTTTTTGAAATCTGAAACCTGACATGTTTACAAGAACAAGATAATTGAATGTGTTGTGAATATCAAAAGCAGCAATCATGTGGTTTGTGTCCGTGCTAAAACTAGACGGTCAGTGTATAAAGCTTACTGAAGCTGAGTTATCCGGAAGGTTTGTTTGCTTGTGTTGGGAAGTCACAGATTAGAATAGATTGGATTACTGTAAGCGGCACAAAAACATCACTTATATAATTAGTGTAGTCATGTCTGATTATCATTTCACACAAAGAAAATCTATGTGGTTGACATAATTTTTTTTCCCTAAAACCAGCGATGCTGTTGCAATAACTCTGGAAATCCAGATCAGTGATTTATAACCTCCATGACGTCTCTGTCTCCTGACTCCACTCAGAAACCAGAGATTTAAGGAAGTCTCTGTTTACTGAGATTAGACCTATAGATCAACCTTTATCTGTATAACACATTCTATACAAGGCAGCTCATTAAAATGGCTGAGTCATGGTTTTGGTTGTGAGAAATGACCAAAACTTTACTTTATCAGGAAGTTACCTGATAAAGAACCTTCATCATGAGACATAAGGCAAGTTAAAGTTTTGTTTAAGTGGACATTTGTGCAAAGTTTAAAGAAATTCCCTCAAGGTGTTCTTGAGATATCGTGTTTACAAAAATGGGATATAGTCTACGGACAATCTATCGCCAGTGCACAGGCATAATAATGTACATTGTCAGGAGCTTTTTATTTATTTATTTTTTTTAAGTGAAAAAAAGTGCAACAAGAAAAATGAAAGTCCAGCACGTTAATAAATCATTTTAGTGTCAGTGAAACAGTCAATATGATGTTGAAGTCAACAGAAACAGTGCAGCTTTATAAAAAATCAGCTCACCAGCACTTTTAAAGATCAATAATCAATACATCGTATCGTATTTGTTTAGTCTATACAAAAAACAGACAGGCTAGATAGAGCCATGCTAGCAATTTGGTCCTGCTCCCAGTCTTAAAGATAAGCTAAGCTAACTGTCAGCTGGCTGTATGTGTAGGCTAGTCATTACTATGACTAAGGGTAGGCTGCTATACATAACAGCCTAATAATAACATAAGGACAAGTTTAGAAAAAACATGAACAATCAAAATAATAATGCTTTTTTTTTTTACATTTGTGTGCTACTTTTGACTTTATTTCACAGTTGCAGTTTTTATGGCTCAGTCTCATATGGAGAAGATATCTCACCTTTGATCAAGTTACACAGACAGTCAATGCAAGCATGCAGATAGTCATACTGCTGCTCATGCAGTGAGACATACAGCACACACACACACACACACACACACACACACACACACACACACACACACACACACACACAGATAGAGAGAATTGCAGATACTAGTGCCAGGTCTTTTCAATCAGAGATTAATGAGCTGTGAAGGAAGTGGACCACGGTCAATATGACTGACCATCTGTAAATGGACTGAGTCATATGAACTGAAACTATTACTGGAAGACTAACATGGTTTGCTCTTCTCTTCTCTTCTCTTCTCTTCTCTTCTCTTCTCTTCTCTTCTCTTCTCTTCTCTTCTCTTCTCTTCTCTTCCCTTCTCTTCTCTTCTCTTCTCTTCTCTTCTCTTCTCTTCTCTTCTCTTCGATACATCTGTCCAGCAGTCTTCTTCCTGAAAGTCATGCCTTTTGTGGTCTGTTTTTGGGATTATAAAAACTTCAGGAATGTGTAAACCAAGTATGCATCCGACCATATAAATACTGTAAACTATAGATAGCAATCTGGAAGCGCTTGCACGCGTGTATAATGTACATAGGTTCTTTTTGTTTATTGCGATTAAAGTTTTTCCAGCTTTGCTTTAGGTTTAATCAATCAGATATCCTGGTTGTGTTAAAACTTTAAAAACTTTAAAAAAAAAAGAGAGAGAGAGAGAGAGAGAGACTTCATGTTATGAATTAAAAAATCTGGATGTGCTTCTAGGCCAAGAGATATTTGCCACTATTTTCTTATTTTGCTGTTCCAAAGAGACAGACAGAGTTGTGTGCACGGGTCACCTGACAGGATCAAATACATCCACCTCCCTGTCTTTATAAAGTGAAACATATGTGGTCATTTCCATATTGTGAAATCCTTTTTGAAGATTCCTCTAAAGAGGCGGAATCAGATCAGGAACCCTCAGAAGACCCCAGGTCTGTTTGATCTTCACAAACAGAGACACTTTAAAGTGGAAATGTACAGATGTGCTGTAGTATCAGTATTGACAGGGATCACTGAAGTGCATAAACGGCTTCAAACAGATTCCCTTTCATTCAGTGATTGAAGTGCATTAAAATGTCGCAGGGAAATGGGTTATGGATCACTCTTTCAACTGTTTTTAACAAGATGATGTTATATGATTTGAATGGGATTCACAGGTTAAGGGTCATGCAAATACCGTATTCACTAAAAAAAAAATGTAGATAAATAAAGACAAAATAAAACACCAAAGTAGAGTGAACCTTCTATGACAGCCTGTTTTATCTATTTGAAAAAAGGTCCATCATTAGCATGATGTATTGTGTATTTTAGTCACGTTTCAACTCATTTGTTTTACTCATCATCCCGTCAGACTTGTGTGTCATATGGTTTTGAGCTATGGAAATGTTTTGCTCCGCTTTGTGACAGAGTGATGTGCTGCTTAGTGGATTCCTGACTATCTGAGAAGCCGTGACCCCCCCAGTCCAGTTTTAGCGAAAAGCTAAAATATGTGGTTTCAGTTTGCTGCAATGAATCTCAATAACTGATGAAAAAAAAGAGCAGCAGTTAACAGGTCTTACCTCTGACATCTGTGATGCTGAGCAGAGCCACAGACGATGATGTACGCTGGATGAGTATTTCTATAGAATAGCCTCTGAGGGCTAAGTAGGGAGATAATGGAAATAGAGAACAGGTGTGTGTGCGTGTGTGTATGTGTGTGTGTGTGTGTGTGTGTGTGTATGTGTGCCTCTCTATGAATCACATGCCTCAACCTTTTCAGACATTACAGTAAAGAGGAAGCAGCTGCAGGTGTTCTTTTTACTTTCATACAGATGCTCAACACAAACAAAGATTAGCATACACTCACACACGCTCATGCACACACACACACACACACACACACACACACACACACACACACACACACACACACACACAGTCCTCCTTCATCCTAGTCTGACAAAGCAATCAGACATTTTTTGCCTCTTTCACTGAGATCTAGAAACAGCTTGGACGAATTAGTTCGAGGCAGGAATCATCTCCACACAAGACTCTATCAGATGATTGACATTTCGTTACACAGACAACAACATGATTCGACAAATTCGCTTTTTAAAACACTGTCAACCAATACCAGCCATTTTTAAGAAACATTTTGGATAAATGAGTTGGACACAATCAGACCAGTAATTGAAGCTGCACATAGTTAGTTAGATTTGAAGTAGTATGTTTCATTTTAAATCCACAATCCAACCTTGAATAGTTCTTCAAATTAGAAGGTTTGAAGAGGAAACTCAGTAGTACAGTACAGTGGTAGAGTACAGTATATTCAGACTTTAAATGTATAGTGAGATCCTCTGAAAAGTAAAATTGGAGCAGATCCTGGTTCTATATGTTGCTGTATTTCTCTTGAGTTGTTTTCTATTTCACTGTAGAAAATAGAGAAATTATAAGAAAATAGAACTGAGAATGGAAAAATAAGAAATGTGTATATTACAAAGTATCGGATGGTTAAAATGTACAGCATAGATAAATAAATGTAGTATTGATGCCAGTGTAAACCTGTACCACTGTTGAATATTTATTGCATAGAGTAGCCTATTGCACAGTTGAATTATTGCACAAACTTACTGGAGTGTTAGGTCACTATTGCACAATTAAAAATATAAACAGTACATAAATAATAGTAATTTGCTGCCAACAGAGGTGGAATAAGTCCAAGGGCCAGTTTATTGACTCAGTGTCTCACACTGTGAGGGAGTCAGTGTTTTATTCTCGCACCATCCTTTTGACTTCTATTATTCTTTCAGCGTTAGAAAATTCAGAAAATGGTCCTGAATAGTATGACTGAACCTAGTGTAGCATTGTCAAAGCACAGAGGAGTTGCATATTTAATGCTAGATAAAACAGGACTGGGTCTAGAGAACAGCACGTGGCAAAAAAGATTTTCTCCACTAGAGGGGGCTTTAACAGGTTTTGGCAAAGTGGGCTTAAAATCATTGGTTAGACATGGATAGAAACTCTGTAGGATTTGTCTGCATATTTTTTACTCACAGTTTTAATGAACATAAGGCCAATACCTGTACTTAATATGAAATTATGCCCTCTTCTTATCAGCAAAACACTGAGACAACTGTCTTGATTAATATTATTTCTCACAGCTGTGAGATCATGTTGGACAGATGAGACCTGCCACAGCAGACAGCTCAGCCTCATCCTGATTCTTCTCCAACCTGTTCTGTGACTGTAAACAGCGACCAACAAAGATGAAGCCCTGAAGTCGTTCTTAGCGTCAACAAACCGTTTTGTATTTACACAGACGTCTGACAACATCAACATGTGTCCGCTGACCCCGTGTGAACCAGCAGTTTGACGGTACGGAGCATAGAGCCACAGCGCATAGATCGGCCACCAGACACAAACAAGTAAAAAAAAAAATCCACCTGTACTTGTGAGTATGATCCAAAACCTGAAATTCTATGTTAGATTATTGACTCTGCACTCATCCCTTCCTTCCCTTGCTCAGTTCATTTTTAAAAAAAACTATTTTTATTGTAAGAAAAATGTTAGAAATCTGTTTGATTGTTGAGAAAAGATAATCAATGAGGGATCATTGGACCTTTCAGTTCTATCCAAGTTATACAAGATCCACATTTTGTACTTAAGTGTATTTTTTGATTGATTAACTCTTATATCACGCATCGTTGTCCATCAACGGGCTTAGACAGCAATAATAATAATAATCACACAATAATAAAAACAACAATAACACAGTACCCAATCCTAATAATATACACAATGAGAATACAGTGATCAATGATCTTACATCATGAAGAGAATATGCAAAAATAAAAATGTAAGTATTTATAAGCATTTTCTACATGGTCTGTAAAGCACTGCTATTTAAAGTTACTTATTGTGATAAAACTCCAACATTGTCAAGTTATGGATTCCAAGTCTTTTTCCTTAAGTGACCCCTTTTCTATCATTAAATAAACAGACGTTCCCTGATTAAGTGACATGCTTGATGGATATGGATGAATTTTGTGCAGATTATTTCATGTTTCAGATGAGTTTTCCTTATATTCTTTAAGAGCTTTTATGCAGTTTTCTGTCTGTATGATGCATTTTATATTTACTTTAATTTCTAATAATCATAGATATTAAATATGCTTTTTTTTTTTTGACAAATCCAGTGTTTTATTTCCCCTGACACTTAGCCATTGTTGCATTTGCTCTTTGGTTGTTTTAACTTCCTACTTTTCTAATTCAGGACAAAGTTGTTTAATCAGACAGTGAAGACTATACAAAACAAAACAAACAAACAAACCAAAAAATCAGTTTTCTTCATTTATGTATTTATATATCTATTTATTTAAGTTTTTTGAAGAAGGCCTACAGCTTTGGCGACCCCTAGTGGGGTGGAATAGGCTACAGAAGTCAAAAAGGTGCAGTTCTATGTTTTCTATGTCTGTGCTCAGATGTGAGAGAGAAACGCGCTGTTATTGCGGGTTTTCTCATGTTAATGCCTCCAGTTTGTAAGGCATAAATTAGCGGGCCGTGATAATCTATCCACGGGATCTGTAGGCCTCCTGTAGGGCGACAACAAGAGACCTCATCAGTCTGAAACTGAAAATAAAAAGGTAATGATACTAGAACTATCCAGTAGGTGTAAACTGTTAATTTTATTGCCAACTATTTTAATAAACGATAAATGGTGTAAGTACCCCCCCCCCCCAAAAAAAAAAACAATGTCCAAATTCTGAAATGCGAACATTTCCCAGTTTATTTTATTCTCGATGATAGTAAACTTAAAAGTGAGTTTGAGTTTGAAGACATTCGAAGACGTCATTTTGGGCTTTGACACTGATTGATTCTGACAATTTTCTGACAATTTTATAGACCAAACAACTAATCGTGGAAATAGTCGACAGATTGGTGGGAATAATCGTTAGTTGCAGCCCTAAATGACATCAGAGAAACAGTTGTTCATTCAAACTATTTGCACTAGTTCTGCCTTTTATTCCTCCAGTTATTGTAAATCGTAATGGTCCTAATGGTCTGCAGGCTTCCACACCTTGTTTATTGACATGGATGATGTGAATGGAGACTTTACGTGTCGCGCAAGGCGGGGTGATGTTTAATCAGATTACAGATGTGTGTGTGTGTGTGTGTGTGTGTGAGGGACAGAGAGGGAGGGGTATGCAGGCGACCCAGGGGGTAGGTAGAGTGGAGTTACCCGACAGAGATGCTCACACACACTCACACACGAAGGAGAGAGTTGCAGACAGACAGAGCAGCAGTGTGTAGTGAAGTTTTGGTTGTAAAGTGCAACTCCTCGCGTATTCACGCTGGATTCATCCCAACCAAACAAACAGCTGGAAGACTAACTCTGACTTTATCATTTTTTTCGGCTCCAGGTGCGTTGACGCGGCGCGGACCTGTTGCTTCAAACTTTTGGATGAACTCGCTCATCATACCTCGCAGAACACGATGCAGAGAGGGAGCTGCGGGCAGAGAGCAGCCTGCCCGGCAGTGAGAGGGTGATGTGACCCTGAGTAAACCCCAATGACCACCTCTCTGCCCACTAAACACACGTGAAACCACCACCAGCAGCGCGTCCATGTCCCGGCTGGAGCCAGCATGACTCTGTCCGGCGGTCTGTCGGATACTTGTCAGCTCGTTTTACGCGACCGCATGGAGCCGGAGCTGTGGAAGTAGGACTTCATCCATGCATTAAGTTGGTGCAACACGTTGTGAACGAAACACAAGCTACCGTGCACACTTTGGAGGGAGAGAGCTACGATGCGGGGCACTTTGGGCGCATTCATTCAGACCTGTGTGATACTGCTGGTCCGGGCAGACCAGTGGAGGCTGAAGGACTCCGCCAACTGCGAGCTCAACAGGAAAGTAAGTGAAATACACGAGTACTTAGACAGAGAAAGTAGCTATAATGGTAATATCCGCTATAATTGATTATCATTGCCTATAACACTTCCACTTCTTGTTATATTTTGTTGTATAAAATGTCAGTAAATGAGCCCTGAACTGCCATTTCCCTTTCCTTTTTTTTTTTTTTTTTTTTTTTTTTGCATTTTAACACTGTTCACCTTTTCTACTTTGATTTAGTCAAACTCTCTGAAGGCCATTTGTCTAATCTTTGGACTTTTTAACCACTGGACCCTTTTATTAATGATTATTTTCATGATTGATTAATCTATCTGTTATTTTTCAATAAGCCTGTTAACTCTCTCTATAAAATTGGTAAAAAAACAAAAACTAAAAACAGTTTAAATGCTCATCACAAGTTCCCATAGCCAGTGATAGTTTACATGAGTGGTCAATTGTCAGAATTATTATTATATATAATCTGCTGATTATTATCACAATTAATTGTTTCGTCTGTAAAGTGTGTAAATTTGTGAAAAATGCTCATCATAATTTCCCAGAGGCCAAAGTCGCGTCTTCAAACTGCTACTTATGTCCAACCAGCGGTCCCGAATCCACAGACTCTGCCTTTACTGTCATAAATCACAAAGAAAAGCAGCAAATCTTCAGATATGAAGAAGATTTAAGAAGGTGGAACCAGCAAATGTTTTGACATTTTTGCTTGAAAAATGACTCAAAAAGTTAATTGATAATCAAAATAGTTGGCAACTCATTTTCTAATCTATTAATCAACTAAACATAGCAGCTCTACAACTGACTCGTCAGTTCAGCACTACGTATGTGTATGAGCTTTTGAGTAACATCACTTAATTCAATAGCATGCAGGTTGTGTATTTAGTTGGACGCCATCAGTTTTCTGCTATTTTATTTTCCAGTGAGATTTCCCAACTTCCTTTTTAATGGTTACCTTTTAATCTCTCTTTGTTTATAACTTGTAAATCATGTTCTTTAGAATCACACACACGATTTCAGGTCTGACGCGGCAGAAACAGGAAGGCAGAACATTGGGCTCACAGTCTGACAATCACTGACATGTGTATTGTTTGTTTGGCACTTGGGTCCTAAGTGGCCTGTTAATAAGTCATTATCAGCCTGTTAGCAGTCTGTGTAATAAACAGCCTCTCACAGACAGAGAGCTGGTGTTGTTGGTTGGTGTCAGACAGGCCCAGTGTTGGTTCATGTAAAGTAAATGGCATGAAGCAAACTTCAAGTGAAGAATACTTTGTCTTGCTGTTTTTGTGAATTCAACACCCTTCCCCTTATATGCCAAGCACTTGGTTATATCCTGCCGATATATAAAGCTGAAATTTTTGGTAAAGTGACAGAAAGTTAAGCAACAACAATTTTGATGACTGATTTTACCCAAGGCTTGTATGGAGAGAGTGATATTTGGCTTATATAACGGTAGCTTTCCACCAGAAAAGGTTGTCTGCAGGCAAGGTAAAGTGGTGAAAATATGATATTGACCTTTTTAAGTAGCTAAAAAACCTTTTATTGCCCGTTCATTGATTAGCTTCCGTGCTGGTACTCCTCTTTGCTTCTCTAAACTGGGGGCGTGCCCCCAGCAACTGTTTGCCATCAGCTAGCTGTAGGTAATACACTGGTTATCAATGAGTACATCATACAACCAGACATCAAATAATCTGACCTATGAGCCATTTTTAAACTATTTTCTGGAATCTATAAGCCATTGATCAATGAATATTTAACAGTCTGATCAATACAAAATATAATTGCCCTTCTAATTTTCTTATCTTTCCTCCTAACAGCAAACAGACCTAAACTCCTTCCTGTGGACGATCAAACGGGACCCTCCCTCATATTTCTATGGCACAATCCACGTTCCCTACACACGTGTTTGGGACTTCATCCCTGAAAACTCCAAGCAGGCCTTCCAGGAGAGCAACATTGTCTACTTTGAGCTGGACCTGACAGACCCTTACACCATCTCAGCTCTGACCAGCTGCCAGCTGCTTCCTCAGGGCGAGAACCTGCAGGATGTCCTTCCCAGGGACATCTATCGGAGACTTAAAAGACACCTTGAGTATGTGAAGCTCATGATGCCTTCATGGATGACCCCGGATCAGAGAGGGAAGGGACTCTATGCGGACTACCTCTTCAATGCTATCGCTGGAAACTGGGAAAGGAAGCGCCCTGTGTGGGTAATGCTGATGGTGAATTCATTAACTGAGGCAGACATTAAGACACGAGGGGTGCCGGTGCTGGACTTGTACCTGGCCCAGGAGGCGGAGAGGATGAGGAAGAGGACAGGAGCTGTGGAGAAGGTGGAGGAACAGTGCCATCCTCTCAACGGGCTCAACTTCTCCCAGGTGAGTCCTTTGCCTTTTCTCTATTGCACCCTTTCAGCAAAATTTGGAATAGTCTCTGTTGTAATGACATAAAAAACAGTCAGGAATTCATGATTATGTCCATTTGTCTAATATTTGAAGACTTGTGGCGGTTTTCTTTTCTTGAGTTTGCTTAATGAAATATTAATATTTAATATTTATAATGTATGGTATAATGAACATTGCTCCCTCCAATGATGTGCGTCAAGACCATTGGCTGTATGAAGAAGGATGGTGTGTCTCCAACTCAATCACAAATAGGGCTCAGCTGTCAATCATGACATGAAATCCTCTTTTTATGGCATCAAATACCTAGTTCAAGTCAGGCCTACCTAAAAAAATAACACATTTTTTTTAGTTTGGCCCATGTCTGACCTACTAACATGGAAGGGACAGTGTTTATGACCTATACTGCAACCAGCCACCAGGGGGCAATGGAGATGTTTTGGCTTCACTCTTGGGGAGCTGTCATTTTGTTAATCTCTATATACAGTCAATGGTACAGACTATTGTGGCTATTAATTTCTATCTAAGCCCATACAGCAACATTGTCGCTTCAAAAATTCAACAGTTTTATTGCATTAATTCCAGTGATAATTCATTCATTTGCTGTGGTTATAGAGGTGGAAATCACCAATCACTTTGCTGATTTGAATCATATTGTTCAGGCCAGTTCAAAGAGTCATAGTCACTGCCATTCAAATTGTTCAGTAAACATTTTCTGTTTCTGCCTGTCAGTACTATGTTCAGTCTGTTGCTAGTCAAAGCTGTCATTTCAGTTCAGTATAAAACTAAACTAGCCCACAAGAACTGAATGTAACGTTACAAGCTCAGCAGCTTATTAGTTGTCAGATTGTGATTGTGTCGTTGCTTTTGCTGTCTTTTAACAGGCTTTAAACAATGTTGTTTTGACAGTGACATTAAGCTTGCTAACATTAGCTAATATTTACTCTACTCCAGTTTTTTCTCAATCACTAAAGACTCCCTGAACTTTTGACAAAAGGTTGGTGTTTAAAGCTTGATGAGAATGAGGACTGATGTTACATCTAATTAACAACAAAGTTTTAGCAACTGGAGTTAAAAACACTTTTAGGAGCTATGTTGTTTAGCAGGTCAGTTTTGCTTTGGTTTTGTAAGAAAAAAAACAAGTGGATTGGTGAAGAGATGAACATTTAATTATGTCCAGGTGAAGCTGGTGCCATGTGCATACACAATGGACAGTGTGCGTCATTGGCTCATGGTTTATCACAGCAGCTAAGCATTGTTTCTAAGGGCTGCATCTGTACACCAGTAATCCTACAGCAGGAGCTGAGTGTGTTATAATGGGGTTTCTAAACCTTGATGCAACTGGTGGTTTACGCTTCAGACTTCAGATTAATTTCTTTCAATAAATTCAATGTTAAATCTACAAAATTTTGGAAAAAAGCCAACTCAAGACACTAAAATGAATAATTCAAATGACAAAGACCAGATATGTTAACTGTAAAAAATATACAGGAATTTGATCAAATCAGCTAATGTTTTCTCATAAGCTTAACATAAATATACATTTTCTTTTATTTATTCAAGTTAATTAAACTTAAAATTTATTATTTAGTATATAGTATTTATTTTCAGAACACCCCAGAACTTCTAAACATGAGTTACTCTAATTTGAAGTCTTTTGACTTGAAATGATGAGTCAAATGAATGTACTCAACTCATTAAAATATGTTTCCAAAGAAGCATGATCAGCATATCAGGAAACTTCCCAGCATGCAGTGTTCCAGAGTTAAAAAGTTTCTTTTTTTTATAGTTTGAAGAAATCATATGAAGAGTATTGTTTTTCATTATAAAACTACCTCAACTTGTCTTTTCAAATTCGATCAACTTAAAATTTTAAGGCAGCGCGGACACTAACTTTTTAAAGCTAAAACCAATAGTTTATATTTACAGTGTAGATTCCGATTTATTACAACAGAGGCCTGTGGTTTGATCTTTTCCTCATTTTCCCATGGCCTAGTCAAGCAGCGAAAGATGTGGTGTTAATAATCAGCTGTACAAACATTCAGCCGTGCTCTGCCACGCTCTTTATTATTAAAGAAAAATGGATCCTAATGACTCAAGTCTGAAATTGCCAGGAAAGAAGGAACCTTGTTCCTCAAACTGGCAAACTTAAGTCCCCTTGTCTGCCTGTCTGTCTGTCTGTCTGTGCCCCCTGGTGACCCTTTCAGCATTACAAACAATCTCTCAAAGGCAGCAGTCACTATGAAATCATGTCGCGTATTATTGAGGAATTTCTGGTAATGCTGGTGAGGAGCTAAGGGGATTACACTTGACCATTTACCCTAACACCCAGAAGTCTTAAGTGTTGTTATTTTAAAGCAGGCCTTGTTGCCCCCTCAGACTATACGTCCCGGGCCAAACCACCCAGCAGCACTTTTAATAGCATTCTCTTGAGTCATAGAGAAAAAAGGTGGGGGGTGCCAGTTATCATACAGCATATATAATCTGTTCTGATGATTTCTGTCACTTCTTTTCATAGGCAGTTAAATAGAAATCAGTTTCCCATGGCAATGTTTCTGTCTTGATAAACACATGAAGTCTGAGTAACAGTTAAAAATTGTTTGGAGCTAAGATTTATTTTTAATTTTTTGATGAGATGATTAAATTTAACTTGTGTTATAAACACTTCTGGTGATGAAGCATTTTCACACGATGAATGGTGAAGTCATTATTTTTCAGATCCACTTTCATGTCTCATGTTTGGCAGATTAGATGTAACAATTTCTGGTGTTATTTTAAATCAGCACGAGCGTTTTAGACGAGACTGTCATCACCAGAAATACTTCAGCATCAGCTGCTGGCTGACCTCTGTCTGACAGTTGTCTGCTTATGGTTGTACAAATAATGTTCTTTCTCAGAATTAAAGGCAGGTAATGTTTTTGCTCCAAAACCTCTTTTGGGGGAAAGTCAGGGTAGATAGTTGGATGCACAATGTGTTTGACTTTGACATTTGAGACCAGGGTTTGCATCACCTTTCCTTCGTTTCTTTAAAAGTTGGATTTGTGCTTGACACAAAGGTTAAGAGGCATCCCAACATGTCATGGGCACCTATGACATGGGTTTTTAATTTGCAGTTCAGCAAAAGCCTGAGCGATAGAGCTAAAAGATCTATTATGGTAGTGAAGTTTTGGTCGATATTGATAATTATTGATCATGTAGTTTGTGACTGACGACATGCTGTGTGCTCCAAGAATTGAACGGTGATAAAAATGTTTTCCTGGTCTTGTTAAGGACGGTATTCCTGCACAACTTACAAACACAGCAATGTTCTGATATTTATCCATCCAAAAATCCAAACCTACATCAATTTTCTTCCACTTATCTGTTGCCAGATCATAGTGGCAGTAGGCTAAGAAGCTAAGAAGCAACACTTTCCTGCTATGGAAGCTTCTGTCTATAGTCTATGTTCATTTTATCTGTAATGTGTGTGCACACTTTCTGAGAGCTTACAGGTATGGAAAAACTGAGCAGAACCTCTGATAGCAGTGTAGCCAATAGTTCAAACAAGACGTGACCACAGGACACGACAAATAAGTATTGGAAATTATGTCTGTCGTCAGTTAGTCAGTGAAAAGAATTCTCCATCAATATGTTGTGATATTGGCTGTTTAATGGCCGTCAACAATGCTGCCTCTGCTTTTGCCTCTTTAACATTATTAAACTTCCTCCGGTGTTGCCATATTCATTGTCAGAAACTTTTGACTCTTTTTCTCCTTTGGGTTACCTTTGACTGAGCGGTGCCCTCTAGTGGATGTATTGCTCAACATCCTTGCCAACCACCGTGCCACCGTTTGAAATGCATACATAATTGAGCTTTTAGGGAAAGATCATGGTTTGGGTTAAAATGATCACTCCCACAAGATCTTTTTTCCAGTATGTTCATGATATCGAACGTGACACATCAGGGGAAAAAAAAGAAGTAAATTCTACAGGCAATGGGAAAGGAATCAATTGCATTTAAAAAACCCTGCATGTACGCTCTAATTTTGATGTAAAAAGGTATATTTAGTCATTTAGACATGGGGACTTGTTGTTTAGACATCAGAGAAAGAAAGTGGGTGGCTTAAATTGGATTTGTCAACAGGGCTATAAAGAGAGAAAACCTCCCATCATCACAGCTTTCATTGAATTAGGTCCACAAAGCCTCCAGAGGGCTCGACAATGAATTCTAGTGTCCCAGAAACAACCCCTACCCTGACACTGCACCAGCACAGCACACAGCTTGGCACTCTATAATTTCCACACTCAGTTTCAATCTAATCAACAGCAGCCTGACGGACGCTGGCTTGTAGCAGCCCGCTTAATATTTCAGTAAACATTTTTTTCACAGTTCTGCAGTGTGGTTGAAAAGGGCAATTCCATTTAAAGCCTTTTAGCTCAACCCAACTGTAAGATGTCCAGATAGAGTGTGATGAGTGAGATACACAATGGTGAAACAATACCGCCGCCACAGCCGCCATTCTTGACTGAAAGTACTGTTTAATCAGGCTACAACCGGAGAACCATATTTACAGTCTGTAACGGTCTCTGTAATGTTTTCACTGGCCATTTGCATCTGGCATGAAACAGACCTGAAAGGAAAGGGAAGGGCAAATGGAAAATGAAATATTTCATGTATTAAAGTGGTGAAAATTTCTCCCCTCATGCTTTTGTTAAAGGGAAACAAAGCAGGACATCTTACCTGCTTGCTTACTTTCACTGTGATCGTAATACGAATTGATCTTCATTGGATTTTCTAGCCAGAGTTGATGCAGCCCATCTTTTCTTCAGTGAAACAGCTGATTGGATGATCACACCACTTCGTCCAACAGCCCTTGCAATTACGCTTGATTTTACCTCTACGAGAAGTAGTTGTTGTTCAGGTCTGAGAGTTTTCAAGAAGTGGTGAATCACATCATCATCTGCCTGCTGCAGTTCTAGCTTGTCGATACAAACTTAAAACTGCCTTCAGCTTGATTCAGACCCTTGGGGAAAACTTGTTCAAGTCGTGATTGTCAAACTAACTTCAGCTTGACCCACATGAGTACCAGATTGAGCTGTTTGTCTTCTGTTTTCCCAGAGTTTTTCGTCTTTTATTACAGACACAGCACGCTCACTCAATATGTGGCCTTTGCTGTGTGATGGAGCCCCTATTTTTACTGAAGCTTAATAAGCTGAATTTATGTTGTATACATATGTAAGCCTGGGCTCCTCTCTAAGAAAACCTGCAATGCCTGCTTGAGTTTTTCTTTGTGATTATTTTCTCATGACAAGTCCTTTTTTTAATGGGAAAATTCCCTTAAAATATTTTTAAAAATTGTTTAAATGACTGACCAAACTGACGTATCTGACAAATTGGAAGTAAGAACATGTTGAACATTATATAGAGGGCGTTTATAATACTTTGTAAATGGTTACTAGATAGTTTATAAAGGATATATAAACATTTTTGAATGTATGTTAATAGAAAATAACTATTAACTAAAGTTTAATTAACTAAATTTATCAATTATTAATGACGGTTATTACAAAGTGTGACAGATTTGGGTATATGTCGTATTCTGGCTTTGTGCAGCCATGTTAAGTTGCTTAACATCCGTTATGTTCAAAAAATTGGTTCTCAAATCTCATCTTCCAAGTGATGTGTCCATTTTTGAGTTTGTCTGCCACAATAAATGAAGCCCATTGAGCTCATTATTTTCAAACCACAATGAATTATACTTTCTTTACTCAGATCTCTAATCTGGCTAAGCATGACTGCTCTTATTCTTGCGCGGTGCCCCTCGTCTTTTGAAGAGCGGGCTCAGCCTTGCCCATTACACTAAGTGAGCTTGTTGAGGACAACAATAGCCGTATGAAGGCCGGCTTTCTCTGTCACTGTTGTTGGAAACCCGCGGGACATTCCACACCTCAGTGGAGCAGACCTGCTAATGAAAGTGTTGTTTCTTTCCTCCCATCACTGGGAGTAATGGTGCATGCAGAGGTGATGAATGCAGGTCTCAGTGTACGTCTATGAGAACAGGGAAGGAATGTTTGAAGTCCATTTGGTTCATTCATGATGAGGAGGGGACTGGAACAAGGAGAGCTGAGATGCAGAGATCAGTAGAGGAGCCATTAAGGAAGGAAGGCGTGACTCGGTCCCCATTAAAGGTATCATGACGTTACCTCTGTTTGACAGCCTTGTAACTTCAGTTGTGGTGTTTTATTTTCACTTGAGCTGACAGGCTACAGGGTCTCTGGATGTGCTGGGTTTCACAAGGCAAAGGTCTGATGAAATCCAGACAAAAATCCACTTTTATAACCTGAGAGAAATCATCAGCCTGAAAATACAGTTGGTTTCTCATTTAATGGAGCAATTCTCATCTCTCCCCCCTTCATCTCTTTCTTTGCCTAAGGAGAAATATAAGATACAGGAAAAGTACTTCACTAACCAAAACCAAACATTCAACTTCTGCCCGATGAAAAAATCAGCATGAATCACGCTCAACAGCATTTGCGATTTTAACCCAATTATCATATCTTCCTGCCGGTCTGTAATTTAGACATTTCCATACCCAATTTCAAATAAATGCTCCTCCTTAAATATAGCTTTAAGCACATGAGGTCCTTTTACATCTGATATTGCCTTTGTCCTTCCTTCTTACATAACACATTTCAAGATTTGGGGTTAAATGGTTTAGTTTCTTTTTAACAGATCATCTTGATCTGATATCTGCCCCCAATTGCAGTGAAAAGGCAAAGCTCTCTTGGTTAGTTAGATTTAAATTTTAACATGGAATAAATCAGAGTGCAGTTTGTTCTTAATAGAACAGATTTGTGGGAAAACGTCGAGTACCATTAATCAGACGCCTCACCAAAGTCACCAAAACTCACTGGACGGGACTGACGCTGTCACAAAGTGAAAGCATCTTATAACTCCCACACCCACGCTGTTGTCAGGATCGTAATTACTGCTAAGTATGTTGGTTGTGTAGATGCTATGAAAAATGAAGCTCAATATCCTGGGTAGTACAACGACTGTACTTATTTTCCAGTCTGGCATGAGCAGCGTTTTGCGTAAGCTGGCACTGATTTCTGGAGTTTGCCCACAAAGGAAAATTCGTCTCAATCTCCTGGGTAATGAGATTAGATGGCAAAATGAGAATGATGATGATGAGGAGGTGTGGGAATCTTTGGGATTCTTACAGTTTGATTTGATAGGGATTATGGAATATTCTTCATCTAATCAGAGTTTTGTTCTGCAGTGTGAGTTGAGTTGGTCAAGCGCGGTGCTCCACTACGCTAACATTAGCTAGTCTCTTGTTAGGACAAACATTTTGGGAATGTCTGTGATGTTTGTACAGTAAATATGAAGCTGCTGCTAGCCGTCTCTTAGCTTAGCACAAAGATAGGCAACAGAGTAGGTTTTGGTGGTGTCAATTTTTTTAATATTTTCATGCAATCCTGACATTTTATCAGGGCATATGGTATTTTGATGGTATTTGTGTAAAACTCACCTTGACTCCACTCCAGACAGTACTCCTTCAAAATAGGCAGGGCTTATTGTCATAGCAACACTATTCCCACACTTGGGCACCAACACACACTCAGGAGCTTTACTTTGGCCTGGAGAAGCTGCAGCCTTTATGCAATGACAAACTCATACCTAAAATGTACATTTATTGCCAGACCAGTCTCAAGCTTGCTCAACTAAAGTTACACACTCGCTACGCTACGCAACTCTGACCACTCAGTGGTCTGCGGTGTTTGTTAAACTAAACCCAAAATACTTCCAGTGCAGAGGCATTTTCCTTTTTTACTAGTTAGTCCTGTAACTTTATCTCAAGATGCCATGTTCCTTGGCTCAGCTGTGCTGCCTTCTCCACCAGTAGAGAGACTGACCTCTTGTGGCACATGCTGCACACTACGATACATCACCTCAACACCATCTATGTATCAGTTTGGTAGAAAGAAGAGTGTCTGTATTTTTAACAGTATTGAAAATCATACTGCTGGGATTTCTTAGTACCCTGGTATACTGTAATACCTTTATACCAGCCAAGCCTATGTCCAAGGAGCTAGTCTGGCTCTGTCCAAAGGCAGCTTCTTTAAAGCTCACCAATTAACCTGTTGTATCACATTTGTGTAATCCGGGCTGATGACTTCCCATCGTCACTGCACTTGGCCAAAAAATAGTCCCCCATGTATCCATAAAACCACATATTGATGTTTTTGGTTTTGGTATTGATTAACAAAACCTGATATTATATGTTAATTAGAGAGCTT
>JAJHUR010130694.1:26776-39339 GCA_027495735.1 Lutjanus campechanus | reverse complement strand
AAAAACACACATTTTTAAAACAGCTACACTTTGATTAACCAATTTCTACCATAAAAAGTATAACGTACTGTATGTCTCGGTCTTACCTGGGCTGTGAAGCGAGATTTGGTGTCCCACATGTCGAGGTCCGTGAGAGAAAATGGACTTGAACTCCTGCATGAGGGTCTGAACATGTTGGAGTGTCTTCCCAGATCCAAACTATGACTGTCCTTTGTAAGGGAGAGGCTGCAGGCTTCATCTCCCCACATGTCCAGTGACAGGGATAGATTTTCACACAAAGGTGGCGGCTCGAGGTGTGTGACTATTCCTGGATCATGTGTCTTGATTTTTCCACTGCTTGTTTGATGGTCAACAACTAGTTTTAACACTGCATGACTATTACAGCGTGTTTGTGGTCCACATAATCATTTGCTCCCATTATAAATTTGTTCATGACACACACAACTCTTTCCATACCTAAATACAAATTGTCAAGGCATGATCTAATGTAGAAAAGTAACACAACATACGTTTTGATTAATAATCTGCACAAAATAGCACTTCCTCGTACGGTACCTTGCTGCAGAGACCCTCTCCTGTCCACTGACAATGCACATTAATCTGCTTATAGCCCCCCACACACAGCTTTGATTGCAATCTGTTCTCTTCAGTAGTCGTTGAACTGGGTGTCCATGGTAACCTATGTACACAGGACACAGTGGGGTGGGTGTGTCATGTGCTAACACTTGGGATAGTCTCCACATGATCTCACTCAGTCTGCTAACTGGCTGTTTGTTGACACGGGTTGTTGAGAATGTACCAGACAGTGATCATCATACGCATGGCTTCCTTCTGATTAATTATTTATGACAGGAAATGCTGCAGTTTTGATTATGATCATCTTTAAGCACAGACACAGAAAAAATAGGCTTTTGATGTTCTTAGGTGTTTTGATTTTTAACTCCAGGGATAAGCAACCATGTGAGGACTTGTCAGAGAGTATCATGGCTATTAATACTCTACAGCTCAGTGTGAAATATTGCATGGCACTGACTAAACCAAAAGTTATTTCTTTGAATATTCCAGTCAGACATTATTCAGCTCTACCTTACAAAAATATTACACATCCCAATTATACTGATCAAATTGTCATAAGCCAGTGATTGTTGCCAAAAGATTAATTTTGAGGGAATTAAAATCACAGATGTGAAGACTAAGATTCTTGAGAGCCAATTCAATAAAAAAGTACAAGTACAATGTACAACTGGCAGTCTTTTTATTTTGCTTGTTTTGAAGAACTTTTTTGTTTTGTTTTTGTTTTTGCTGACATAATACACATGAAATGTTACCAAAATAGATGGAGGAAAATGGGGTATGGGGGAGTTCATATGAAAAATATGCAGAAATATATATAAATAAATGCATATATTTTTAAAACAGTCATTTTTCGTCACTTGGTGTTGATTAGAAACAAAAAAAGAGCAAAGACTTCAAAAACAATGGACATCAATAAAAGTAAAAAGAAACATGAAATATCCCCACAAATATTTAATGACTATTTTACTGGAATACATATTTTTGTTTGAAATCATTTAGAAACTAAATAAAGAAGAGGTCTGTTTATTTGCTGTCAGAAAAGAGTTTAAATAATCCATATAAAAAATATGAGAAATGTCAAATGGCGGGATATGGGACTAACAAGCGATAAACAGTATAAACTTGTAACTAGCACCACATTTAGACCTACGTTAAATGCTTCCGGTTAAGCTCTTATTTTGAAAAATGCCTTATATGACAAACCGGAAGTCGTCATACAGAAGCTAGCAGCAGCAGCGTTTTTTGACCATTCAAGAAGCTAAAAGCTAACCGCTTGAGATAGCAATAATTTTCCTTTCAGCACTTAATTTGACACTTTATTCATTTGTGTCCTTGAGGAGTGTGTTTTGCATTAATTCCGGAAAGGTACGACACTTTAACCCCACGTCTTTAATCAAACACAGCGTTTGCGTCTTTAAATTAACGCTAGATAGTAACTTAGCTAACGGTAAGCTAACAGGCCAACCAACGCTAACGCTAGTCAGTTAGCATAACTATTCGCTAAGCTTGTAATATTTCTAATATCCTATTGTCAGAAAGATTTTAATCTAACATGAAGATTTTGGCCCTTGTTTTCTGTCAAGTAAGTTTAATTTTTAACTTGTGTTTTTTATCATTGTGCAGTCATGGCTGCGGACTGGTTGGGTAGTTTGGTGTCAATTAACTGTGGGCCAACATTGGGAGTCTATCAAGGAGAGGTGGTATCTGTGGACCAGTCCAGCCAAACCATCTCTTTAAGACAACCTTTCCATAATGGAGTCAAGTGTCCAGTTCCCGAGGTCACATTCAGGTACAGTTAGACCACGAATTGTTTGTCCATTGGCTGTATTTCACATATTTGTTGGTGTGTCTGTCTTCCTCTCACTTAATGTAGTATTTCATCCGATTGTCTGCAGTGCCATTGACATAAAGGAACTAAAGATTTTAGATATCAGGAATGGAAATGCCAGGAACAACTCCTCTACTAATACAAAGGTAAGCAGTGCTCCAGTTGCAGTCCCAAAGGGTGACCCCAGGTCTGTGGAGAAACTAAACTCTCCTCAGCACTGCTCTAAAAGCTATGGAGATCGCCATCTGGATGTGCCAGGACAGCCAAAAGGATTCAGACGAAGACACAACTCTTGTAAGTGTAACGTATCAGAGTTCAGAAAAAAAACATTGCTGATTGTTATTTTGAGACTTATTATGTATTTTTTCCCCATCAGGGTCATCCAGTAGTCGAGGGGCAAACCAAGTGACGCCGAAAAAGAATGGGGTGAAGAATGGTCAGATGAAGCACAGAGATGATGAGTGTTTTGGAGATGGCATGGATGACGGGCTGGATACAGACTTTGATTTTGAAGGAAACTTGGCTCTTTTTGACAAAGCAGCAGTTTTCTCAGAAATTGACATATCAGAGCGTCGTAATGGTGCAAGGTCTCGTGGGACACCTCAAGATCAGACACCCTCACGGTACCGTCATGATGAAAACATCCTGGAGGCCAAACCTATTGTGTATAGACAGATTACTGTACCACAGCCGGGGGCCAAAGAGTACTGCACTGGTAAGTGTTTCACATTGTAATAAAACAAAGGGAAGTTTGAACAAATGATCTGAAGTAAACTGTGACATACTTGTGTCCTTTTTTCTATACAGATTCTGGGCTTGTTGTGCCCAGTATATCCTATGAACTACACAAGCGTCTGTTGTCAGTCGCTGAGCGTCATGGTCTCTCACTGGAGCGAAGACTTGAGATGACTGGAGTGTGTGCCAGTCAGATGGCACTTACATTGCTGGGTGGACCCAACAGGTAAGCATGCCATGATGGTTTGTGAGCTCAGATGAAACCAGCCTTAATTAATTGACAGTTAAGTCCTACTTAGTTTATTTTATTACCTGCTGACCTAGTGGCCTACAAAAAAGATCTGCCAAGAACAACTTTCCCCCGCCAGTGTAGTGTTCATTTATCATGGAAATGGGTTATTTACCTGTTTACAGTGGCTATATTATTGTTGTTAAGATAAGATAAAGCTTTTTTTATGATGTGTTGTTAACAAGGTACATTTTCAACTGCAGCAACATTAAAAATCATGTGTCCTGTGACTAAATTTTAAACCCCATTTGATTTTTATGAGGCGTTATTAAATAATCAGCAAAGAAGTGGAGGGAAATCACAATATTGAGCAGAGCTTTAAAAATACATTGGATCATTTCACAATTACCTGTTTATACTCCATATTTTGTCTTTATGTATTCTTATCACTTATCTATTGTCTGTCTTTTTACTCTAAAGTCCTATATCAGCCCACATGTGTGTGTTTTACCATTACGACTCCCCTTTTAATGCCTTACATCATCAGATTTCCACATAGAGAAAGTAAAAGTGAGTCTTCCTGTGCACAAATTCCAGCACACTCCACTTCCATCACAGTTAATTTTGTGGTTTGTGGGGATTTTGAGACTAAGTTTGTATAGGTCTCTGACTGATGATTAGAATCTTTGACCTTCAGGGGCAGCCCTAAATGTCGGTAATGTTCCATCATATGACTCACCTGTTGACAATTCCTGAACTGCAGCTTCCACTCATTTAAAAAGGGCAGGCACAATGGACTGACTAAAATGCACAAGTGACTTGCCTTCCGGTGTCTTTTGTCTTGTTCCTCTAAATGGGATGTTTGTCTGGTTTGTCCATTTAAACTGTTATTAACCGGGAAACTAATGCTCCCGTACAGCCGATCTAAATGTCATGTGGATCTTTCAGCCGTGGTCCCATATTTGTATTTGCCATTCAGGTGGGAGTGCTGAATGTTGAGCTTGACTAATCTGGATAACCAGACCAAGCTGACTACAATGCTCATAGACTGATGCATTGCCAAAACTTTCCTTGTTAAATTCATGCACTAGAATTTCTGTTGTGAGTCTCGTGTGTAGTAAATATATACATAAACTGCTTTGACAGTAATTGTTTGGATCACAGTGCGTACCAAACCGAGGAAGTCATATACTGTAACAAACGTCCTGTACAGGTGCTGTTGCACCCCTACATACGAGTGAAGTTTATTGTTTTATATGGCAAATATGAATGTACTGGCATTAATTGCTTGGGTGGCACAAAATTCAGGAAATAAACTCAGTTCCTTTTTCATTTCTCTTCCAGATTCACTCCAAAAAATTTACACCAGCGTCCCACAGTGGCTCTGCTGTGTGGCCCCCACGTTCAGGGAGCTCAGGGCATCAGCTGTGGTCGTCACCTGGCCAATCATGAAGTCGAGGTTATCCTGTTTCTGCCCAATTTTGTCAAGATGCTCGACTCGGTCACCAGTGAGCTCACACTCTTCAATAAGACTGGTGGCAAACAGGTGTCAAGTATCAAAGGTGGGTCTGTTTTTCTGGCACTATTTATTTATTTATTTATTTTTACTATTTTTTCCCCCAAAATTTGTATTCTAGGTGGTCAGGTCCAGCAATGTAAGTGGAGATTTTTCAGTTTTTCTCTCACATTCCACAGACCTTCCAGACACCCCGGTGGACCTAATTATTAACTGCCTGGACTGCCACGAGAACACATTCCTGATGGATCAGCCTTGGTACCGGGCAGCCGCAGACTGGGCCAACCAGAATCGAGCGCCAGTGCTCAGCTTAGACCCTCCTGGTAGTGGAAAGGGGCAGGCAGTCGAGGCCAAGTGGTCCCTCTCTCTTTGCCTACCCCTTTCCCTCGCTGAAGGGGCCGGCAGGGTTTACCTGTGTGACATAGGCATCCCTCGCCAGGTGTTTCAGGAAGTAGGAATCAAGTACCACTCTCCTTTCGGCTGCAAATTTGTCATCCCCTTGCACTCTGCATAATGGGACTAATGGTCAACCTGACAGATTGAATCTTTCACCCTCCATGACCATTTGGGTTTTGGCGCCTTACTGTATAATTCCAGAGCTTCAGCTGCTTTTCAGTTCATCCATTAAGTTTCTAACCCATCAACATGTGAACAGGATTTTGCCCTTATTCTGAAGGACCACTGCTTGGTACATCTTCAAAGACTAAGTGCACATAGGTAGCATAGAAAAAGCTTTATTGTAAGAGTGAATGTGTTGACCATTAGGGGCTTCACAATTATGTAGATACCATTGTATTTACATAATATTATAAGGTGTTTGGAAGATGGGTGCAGCTGAAGTGTCAAAACAAGAATAATACAACATAGTGTTCAGTTTTAAATTGAATAGGACAATCTCTGACTTAAAATGGAATATTTCTTAATGCCACTGTCATCTAACCTCATTCCAAAGCCATCTGGTGAATAAATGGAAATCCACCACATAACACATGCAAGTGCAACGTTATTGCATTAATCTGGATGAGACAACAGAAATCTATCTTGCTGTGTATTGGTGTTACTATTGTTAATGGCTTTGCTTACGGCCTGCCACACTCTGCAGCAGCACTTAGTTACTGTTGTCTGATGTTTTATTAGGGTAGAATTTACATCCAAGCAAACGTGGAACTTTTGTCATTTATGTGAGTTATGTTGTATTTTCAAACTAGAGCAGTGTTGAATAGGGCAGCTTCTGGAGAGAATCCAGACATTAGCAGTTTTGATTGTTATACGTGATAAAAAAAAAAAAGTAGGCTGTGATTAGTCTCGCTAGACAATCGGAGATCTTGCTGCTTGCTGATTGTCTGGAGATTTCCAATTGCAAAGTAGTTGCAGCTAAAACAGCCGCTAACAAACCTACACCACATTTTTCAAGGACACGCCTTACTGGAAACAATGCTCTTCAATATGAAGGGCGGATCTAAAGACTTTGGATTAATTCGGCAATGAAGGTGTGTTTTAAACACTCTAATTATTTCCACCCAGTTTTAGTAACGACAGCTGGGAGATTGTCCTCGGTGTCTATTTAGCGAAGCGTGTAGAGACTTTCTTGTGAGTCCAGGCTGTGATGAATGAGAGTTTTGATGAGATGACACAGCCTGCAAAACCTTTTGCAGTCTTGCTTTTTAGAGGGGAAAAAAAAGGTTTGCTGAGAAAATTTTGGTACAATAGAGAGCTGAAGTCGTGACGTCACATCCAGGCTAGCCTCTGTTCCATTTGCGTCTTTAATTCAAAGCTGTTTCTGAATGCTACCATGAAAAACTACAATTGTGGCAGCGAAACTATTTGAGTTTCCTCCATATCCATAAAAGGTATAGGGCTTATGAGAAATCATGCTCATTAACAGGCACTAAAAACAATGATTAAACAATCATATTAGACAGTTTTCCTTGTTGAAACTCATGAAGTGAGCAATGGGACATACTGTTGAGGAAGGCTCAATTTCAAGGAGGTATTTTTAGTTATTACCTTTGTTACAAATGGGGATGAAATGATTACTGAATACCATTAGTATTACAGTTTTTATCAGCGTTAAAACTGTTTGATTATTAGATGAGGTTTGAAAAACTTAAGGCATCAAGTGAAAACATTGACATCACAAAGGAAATGATGCCACTTCAAATCGCTGAGAGGTTTTCAATATAAAACTTGGTGAAATGATTTCACTGTACTTTTTGGACATTTTAAAGACATTTGAACAGTACCACAGTAATATCCATAATTTTGATCACTACGATCCTGATATTAATACCACTTCCTCTCTAGTTACAAATGGCAATGAGATTTTGAATGAGGTTTCTTACTTCTGGAGCAGAACCTGGATTTTCTGTTTTCACTTCCGCTCTCTGTTGTATCAGTTAACGGACCATACCAGAGTGATGGCAAGTTTAAGTTTCTTAACTTACCAGTTATGTATATTTAACATTTGTGCCAATATGTTTTAAATGCAGTCTACTGGTTTACGTTTTTAGATATTTTTCTATTGGCTTCTAATAGTTGCTCTACAGTATAAAATTCAATTAGCAGACTCTTAGAACTCTGTTTCATAATCTATCACAGCGAACATCAAGTCTATGGTAGTTTCGGTCAATTTCACACTATTGTTAAATTGCAGATTTCAAAAGTCTGTGCTGCTTTTTCACTGACAAAAACAAAAGTATACTTGAGATCATATGTGATGGACTAAAATTACAAGAATGTCAAAGTAAGAGTTTTATATTGTATGGAAGTTAATGTGATTTATAATAATTAAGCTAAAAAATACGGGTATGGTCCTTTAAGTTTCAAACCATGTGACAGCCTTTTTTAAATCAAAGTTGTGTTGGCAGCATTTTCCAAATTATAAATGCTCTGTATGGGATTCTAAATGTATTTTTGGATTAATCATCCTAATCTAAACTCACTATGATCAAAAAGCAGTATCCTGCACTAGAACACAGTAACCTCTTTGAACCAGTGCTGGATCTTTGTGATGAGGAATTATTGATGGGTCGACCGGCATGTTAATGTCCTCGACGGTTAGTGGTATTTACCATGAAACTAAAGCTTAGACTGTGAAACGTAAATCAAGATGAGCTTTGTCACATGTTTTTTGAGGCCTTGACAGAGGGGCTGAAGGCATCTCCTGCCAGATCTGTTCGACTAAGCTTAACAAATCTGAAATGTGTCCAGATTTCACCAGATCTTTACTGGACACGCATGTTGTCCTTAAATCTTGTCATCGAGGTCAGTATAGTCTAGAACAGGCAGAATTGAAGCAGTTGCAGAGGTTATAAATCACCTGTGACATGGCTTAATGCAGCTGAAAGTGTTCAAGTCTCAGGAGGATTAAAGACACTTACATTATTATTATTATTTTTTTTTTTTATCTGTGCACATTATCCTGCACAGGGTTCATATACTGATCCAGTGAAAATTACTTTCATGCACAAAGGTTTTGTCCTTTCTCCAAGTACATTCCTCCGGCCTGATGTGTTATGTCTCATCTGTTGAGACAAGTCTGGCTTGGAAATAACCAGCCGGCGTTACTGAATGTGAACTCAAGTTTTGTTTCTCTTTGGCCGCCAGGGGGCCATGAGCCCACACACTTTTGGTGGCTCTTCTCTTCCTTGTTCTGCTGTAATGGCAGCGTTATGAACCGAATGCTGTTTCCTCAAATAACAGTATTCCTTTTAACATATTTCTAATGTGAACAATCAGAAACCACACGGTGATCTGACTTCTTTTTTGAAAGCAGAATTGTTCAAACAGGTTTCTTGAGATTTGGTTTACCTGTTTAAAAGAGTCTCAGATCTGCACTTGGATGTTTAGTCCACGCGAGATCAGTTTGCAGTTCATAAAAATCGCATTAAATATGCAGTGGGAGGTTTTGTCTAGACATGACAACTGTTTCCTTTTTAGGAGGGAGTGAAGTTTACTGTCAAGGTTCTGGTGCAAAAAATCCTGTGCAGTCCTCTTGTGTCGTGTCTGCAGATTGAAACTAATAAAACAATTCACCATCGCTTTTTTTTCTTTGTGGGCTTCTTCTTGTAAACATTGATGGAATTCCTTCACCAACTTGACTCAAATAGACCCGGTGATCCGTTTTTAGACCGACTGGGTTTACCGTTAACGCGCATGTGCGATGCAAAAAAATAAAGGTGGGGCAAAAAAACTTAAAACGTTTCTGACGGGGAAAAGGAGTGGGACAGCCTGAAGTTGACTCGAATTTAGACTGAATCGCATTTATTACGTCGCTGCTTTTTAATCCAGTTGCGTTGTTACGTTTTCTGACTCATTTCACGTTTTTCCTCTGAACGCGGGTCGAGATCGCAGTGATTACTTCATAGAAAAGTTCATTTTTTTCATCACATAAGGCTGATTTTGTCCCCCCCGCCCCCCCCTCAGATGATTTTGACAGGAGACGCACCAACAACGGTCTCAGCTGGTTTTATTGAGGTACGTTTGGACTGCTGAAGTTTCGAGTCACCTGAAACACATTTCACTTCCTCATCAGGACTTTTGCGCTTCGACATCATCTGTCGGTTGTTTATGTCGTGAATGGGAGTTTGCTGTCCCCTCAGATGAAAACAGACGTCGGACAGTAGCGGAGTCACCTGTTATCGTTTCAGATCTCTGGATTTTGCCTGCGAACAGGTAAGACTTATTTTGAAATGGCCCATAGATACTATGATGCGGTTACGTTGTTGTGCCTTTGTAAAATATCTAATATTTTCTTCCGTTTACATCAATGTACAGTGACTGACAGCTCTGATAAATGCACTGGGGTTTGGAGGTTATGACAAGTGGCACGCACGTAATAAGCGCTTATCTACACTTCCTTTTTATACTAGATGCAGCTCAAAAAAACAATAAATAAATATGTATAGTGTTGCATGACAGACGTGCCCTGTTAACATCCTCCCACTTCAAATTTCTGCCACTTCCTCTGACTTTTTCTGGGGTGCAGCAGTTGCATCATGCAGCTTTCCACATTGTCACAACTTGGTAGATAAAAGGTATATAGATACTGATCATGGTCCTCTGATGACTGGAGATGGTGATCATTATCACAGACCTTTGACTTTGCAGAGCTGGTTGCACTTGCAGTAATGTGTGACTTGCAGACCTCTGTTTGACATCGCCTTTTGTCATTTAGTCTGTCATCCTCAGGAAACAATTCATCAACAATTTGGAAAAAAAAAGAACCAGTGCAACTGACACAGAGACTTTTATCATTCACTAGTTTTATGAAGCCGTTACTGACTTTGCAGAGCTGGCAGCTCTTGCAGAAATGTGACTTGCATAGAATTTATATGCCTCCCAGTTTGATATTGCCTTTTCTCATTTAGTCTGTCATCATCAGGAAACACTTAATCAAAAATCTGGAAAAGCTACTAACGCATTTAAAAACAAGTGCCAAACGGAAAACAAAAGTTCACTGAAAGCGGCATTTGTCAGACAGAGGGACTGTGGACCTTCTCGGGGTGATGCCGCCCCGGCTGAGACAGGAATTCCCTCAAAGGTCAGCAACTCTCTGAAAAAGACCGAAGCCAGTCTGGTGCTGGCACAGCCTCAGGGTCTGTTCCATAGAGGATTCTTCTTTTAGAGTGTGACAAAACTGTAAAGAAGGATTAAACTGGTGAAACAAGATGAAGAGAGCTCATGAAACCACAGCAAAGCATAGCTGCTACTCTGTAATGTGTTATGCATGGCTGCATCAGCAGAGCAGCGTTGCACTGCATGGTGTGTGCATAGCACGGAAGTCCACCTCTCAGGCATGGTGTTTTTTTTTTTCCATGAGTTCAATTAATCAAATTATCTGTTCCCCAAAGTGTCATGAGTGTGAAGACCGTCATTGTGTTGTTTGAACTTTGGACAGGAGTAAAATGCAAACTTCACTGTTAGATCTCAATGTCAAATTAAGGGGGATTGCCCCTGACTAACAATCATTGATTTTCTCTTCCTGTTACTCTGAAAGAACCTTGTTTTTCAGCACTAAAGTTTATATTCATTTATGATAAACAGGATGCTGTTTAGGTGTATACTCTGTCATTTGCCTTGTTACTGAGCCTCACAGGCAAAACTGACTGTCATTTAAGTGATACAATGACGGTTTGTACTGCAGGGCCTGCCACTGGACTCGTGCTTCCGCCCCTTACATCCTACAGACAGTCGTTTCAGTGAGCCGTGCTGCTGCAGCAGCAGAGTCCAGCTGTTGTCCCAGAGGCAGAGGTGATTTCCTCCTCTGAGGCTCCTCAAGAACATCTGCAGACTGTCAGACCCAGCAGGGTGAACTGTTGGCATGCGCTCTATCTCCTTCTTTACATTTCTCACCGCTCGGTGCGTTCGTTTGTATTTCTGCCAGATAAAAGCTCGGTGGATATGGACAGAAATCATTGTCCCCCCTCCTTCTGTCTGCTCTTGGCCCTGCTTCCCTGCTGCTGTAATGGTGATGATAACAGGACAGCAGCATCAAAGCAGCCGCAGAGCATCCTGGAGGCTGGAGGGTCAGGATTGAGGGGCAGTTTACCCAGACCCCCTGCTGCACATAGAAGAGGGATGCTCACAGCTAATGACACAGACAGGATGGTCATTGAGACATACTGCAGGATATCCCGTGGTGGAAGAATGATCCTTTACTCGAGTAAAAGTACCAATACATTAATATTGGAATCTTGATGACAAGTAAAAGTTCTGTGTTCAAAATCCTACTTATAGAAATGCACAGATGCGTTATCAACAGAATACACTTAAAGCTACTACAAGGAGTTTCTAAATGGTTATGACACAGTTTTAATTCAATATTCATGCCTCTATATGACCTACACGAGCAAACAAGGCCATCTGCAAGAAGAATGGGTGCTTATAGTTATTCTTAATGGCTGCCACCGGGTTGAAATTTGTGAAATCAGATGAAACAAGCCTGTGTTTACATTTTTTCAGCCACAGCTGTAGTGAGTAGTGTGTTAAAAAGAAGCAGGAGAAGATTTTTATTTAGAAAATTTTATTTTTGATGCAACATTTTCTGGTTGTTAAGGTGGAAAAACTTAAACTTTTGTCCACAGGGACCTCAGATATCCACTAAGTATGAAAGTTCTTTGTAGTAGCTTTACTTACAAGTAAAAGCTCTGCATTCAGCATACTACTTAATCAAAACCACACAAATAAAAATAGACACTTAAAAATATATTTTAAAAGTATTTGTGACATAGATGGCACCTGTGACTGATTACATTTGAAATTGCAAGACTGTTAATACTGATGCATCAACGTATATTTTACCGTCGTCGCAGAGGAACTAGTTTCAAATACCGTATGTACTATTGTGTACTTTCATCCAGTGGTTCCAAATCCAGGGCTCAGGCTCTTTTTTTAAATGAATTTTTTGGCCTTTTCTCTCTTCTTTGTGGGGTAAATGTCTCTTTGATGGAGCTGACAACAACTCGTAGACATATGACATATGACATATGACATATGACAACAGGCCCCAAGAAGACAGTAAATGTGTTTCAAAAAAACGTGTCGTTATGCAAATTTTTAAGTGATGCATTAGAAAGCCTGGATAGAAATAGAAAAAAAAAAGTATTTACACCCACTTAAAATATTTTTTGTCTTTTTTGAAAAAGACTTACTGAGCTTAATGGGAGATAAATGGGGAA
>JAJHUR010130694.1:0-26160 GCA_027495735.1 Lutjanus campechanus | reverse complement strand
GTGGTGGAAGAATGATCCTTTACTCGAGTAAAAGTACCAATACATTAATATTGGAATCTTGATGACAAGTAAAAGTTCTGTGTTCAAAATCCTACTTATAGAAATGCACAGATGCGTTATCAACAGAATACACTTAAAGCTACTACAAGGAGTTTCTAAATGGTTATGACACAGTTTTAATTCAATATTCATGCCTCTATATGACCTACACGAGCAAACAAGGCCATCTGCAAGAAGAATGGGTGCTTATAGTTATTCTTAATGGCTGCCACCGGGTTGAAATTTGTGAAATCAGATGAAACAAGCCTGTGTTTACATTTTCTCAGGCACAGCTGTAGTGAGTAGTGTGTTAAAAAGAAGCAGGAGAAGATTTTTATTTAGAGAATTTTATTTTTGATGCAACATTTTCTGGTTGTTAATGTGGAAAAACTTAAACTTTTGTCCACAGGGACCTCAGATATCCACTAAGTCTGAAAGTTCCTTGTAGTAGCTTTACTTACAAGTAAAAGCTCTGCATTCAGCATACTACTTAATCAAAACCACACAAATAAAAATAGACACTTAAAAATATATTTTAAAAGTATTTGTGACATAGATGGCACCTGTGACTGATTACATTTGAAATTGCAAGACTGTTAATACTGATGCATCAACGTATATTTTACCGTCGTCGCAGAGGAACTAGTTTCAAATACCGTATGTACTATTGTGTACTTTCATCCAGTGGTTCCAAATCCAGGGCTCAGGCTCTTTTTTTAAATGAATTTTTTGGCCTTTTCTCTCTTCTTTGTGGGGTAAATGTCTCTTTGATGGAGCTGACAACAACTCGTAGACATATGACATATGACAACAGGCCCCAAGAAGACAGTAAATGTGTTTCAAAAAAACGTGTCGTTATGCAAATTTTTAAGTGATGCATTAGAAAGCCTGGATAGAAATAGAAAAAAAAAAGTATTTACACCCACTTAAAATATTTTTTGTCTTTTTTGAAAAAGACTTACTGAGCTTAATGGGAGATAAATGGGGAATAAATAAGTAAATTCTGATGATCTGATGTAGTCTTACTCACATTCATATACTAAAATAAAACAAAAAGTCATATTTCCATTGTGTTTTCCACATTGTTTTTCACATTTGAGTTTTGACAGGCCCTCTTTGAATTACGTCATCTTATAACGCCCTCTTCTCCTGCCAATTTACTTGAAATTCTGTTAAAATTTTGCAATACATTTGGATTGCAAACCTAGCTACTACTTGTTTGTAAGGAGTCACAAGCCGAAAAAGATTTGGGGCCGCCGATTTAATCTTTAACAAGGCACTTTCTTTTCTAAGCTTATGATCGTTATTTTTTTTAATGTAAAATCTTATTCTGAAATGTAACTAACTTTTAAATTTTTTTAAAATAATTTTTGGGGGCCTTTTATGCCTTAATTAGACAAGACATATGAAGTTACAACAGGAAAGGGGGAGAGTGAGTCAGGGGGTGACATGCAGTGAAGTCCTGCTGGCCGGAATTGAAACCTTTGGCCATTGCGGAGGACCCACAGCTTCAGCAAATGAGCCACCAGGGCGCCCCAAAAAAGTAAAGTATTAAGTAGCATAAAATGACAATACTCAAGGAAAGTTCAGGTACCTCAAAACTGCACTCAAGTACAGCACTTGACTAAATGTACTTACTTCCCACCACTGAGGATATGAAGGTTGAAGGTGGCCCAGTTATTCTTTAAAGTAACTTTTAGTCCGTTTGAGTGACAGATTTTCAAATCTGTCCACAAGGCCGTCAGCCCTCCACACTTCACGTGTTTTACAGCAGCTTATGCAACACCTTCAGCACATTCAGCATTTTCACCTCAGGTTTTGTCTGCAGATAGACAAGGGAGTGGCAGATTTAAACAAGACCAAAGAAGATATTTCTACATTCCTGTCCTGTCTTGCTTCGTGCAGTCGGGCTACCACTGATTTGTACAGTTTAGACTCAGACTGACTTACATAAGACAAGAGTCAAATGTTGATCAGCCGGTTTGGTTTGAACAGTAGGATTGTTATGGATGCTAAGAATATGCAAAATCGGACTGTAACAGCTGTATGAACTTTGGAGAGATATAATACCTCTATTTATTACCTACTTGTTAAAAATTGTGCAAGTTTGTGCTTTTTCCTGGCTCCATTCAGGTTCAGCCTGTCACTGAGTTTGCTAATTTCCTGTTGCTTTCAGCAGCTTATGTCATGCATCATTTCTCCTGTAGTAGACAACATCTCTCAATCGGATGTGCATAATAATTCACTTCTTCAGTCGCTCTGTCATGGCCTTGTTAGGTGTTTGTGAAGTGATTTTTTTAGTCTATTTTTGAAGTAGAATTCATGTGAGCATGAGACACAAATTGATTGTACTCGCAGAATAAAAAGTCCAATCATCATCATCTCTAGACCGCCGTTGCCGCCCTTAAAGCACTTCGCTGGACAGACTTATGATGATGGACTTCTCAATGGGACAGGGGTCAGTAGAAGCCCAGGGGTCAGTAGAAGCTCGACCGACTCACAATGACAGCTTTGTCCACTTCTTGAAATGAGCAAGCTGTGGTTCCATGTAGAGCTCTCTGGAAATGGCAGTGTGACACCATGACAGTCTGAGTTCTGTCCCTTTCAATCAGCTGCTGGTGGCCTGCTGCTGAGATGCATTCACTGTCCCAAAAACAGACGAATTAAAAAGTGCTGTTGTTGTGTGTCAGCGTTGGCCCCCGTTGATCCATTCTCCCTTGGTGAGATCACTTTGCTCCTTCATGGAGGACTTTGCCCAGACAGAGTCTGTTGCAATCAACAAATTCTGATAGCTTTCTTGCTTTCAGGGAATCATTCACATGGCTTACTTCTTCAGATTATAACTCATACCGAGATTTTAGTTAGAAGATTAGATTTTTTTACCTGCATTTCTTACCACCACTTTGGTCCAGACTGAAATACTGTATCTCAAAAACTGTTGGATGGATTAAAACTGTAACAATTAGTCGATTAACTATCATAATAATCGCCAATAATTTTTTAAAATCGATTAATCATTATGAGTAATTTTTAAAGACCAAATTCCAAATTCTCTGATTTTAGCTTCTCAAATATAAATATTTTTTGGTTTCTTTACTCCTGTGTGACAGTAAACTGAATATCTTCAGTTGAGGACAAAACAAAAAATTTAAAGCGATATTCCACCCAAAAATGAAAATTCACTCAGTATGTACTCACCCCTATGCCGATGTGATGATGGTTGAAGATCTTCAGTTCACAAAACAATCCTGGAGTTTCAGCAGAAAACAGCGTTGCAGCCAAATCCAGTACAATGGCAGTGAATGGTGACCACGGATAAAACGTTAAAAAAAAAAAAGAACACAAAACAAACGCAAAATGTCTCCATCCTGCTCCTGCGGTGTAATCTAAGTGTCTGTGAGCCGCGACATTAAAATTTAACCACAAAAGACGCCATTTACACCATGTTTTTAGCTGAAATGTCAACTGTAGCCTCCCAGGTAGCATGTAAACATGGCGTCAATGTATCGCGAAACTTCATATGTCTCTTAATGGATGCACGTGTGAAAATATCACGAGATCTCGAGTCTGAGAGGCTACAGTTGACATTTCGGCTAAAAACATGGTGTAAATGGTGTCTTTTGTGGTTAAATTTTAGTGTCGTGGCTGATGGACACTTGGATTACACCACACGAGCAGGATGGAGACATTTTGTGTTTGTTTTGTGCTCTTTTTTAATATTTTATCCATGGTCAAATGCTGAGAATGTTTTGTCCAATTTGTTCACTTTTAAAGGCGTAATATATAACAATTTCCTAAAAACAACAACAACAATGCATAAACTCATATGAGCACAGTCCCTTTCAACCCCCACTTATGACCCACGAGAAGTATGTGGTGGTGATTGTATCTGCAGAGACCCTGCCCTCTGCCTGTATTTCCTTATTTTTCCTAATTATTTTACTGTGCTTGGGACGTTTCACCAACCCAAAACGTTGGTATTTGACATCCTGGGATGTTCTGGTATGTTTAAGAACAGCTCGGACAAATTCCTACTGATCCTGCCTTTAAGCTCTCACTGAACGCCCCCACACATAAAAATACTTCCTCTGCATTTTGAATGGCTTTGATGAGGCCAACATTTGTGAACTCTTACTTGTATTTGCATTTCAACATCATGCACATGAACAAGAGTGAGAGGATTGCAGGAGTCAGACTCAAAGTTACCTCAGCCTGAGTGCATGAACACATTTTCACGTCCAGGTTCTTGAGAAGAGAGACAGGCAGTGGGCAAAAAGCCCTGCACAGAGCATCTGAGCTGAACAGACCGGCGCGGCAAAAAAGGATGCTCTTTTTTTCATCTTGATTAGGAAAATTAATTCACATATTACAGCATTGTCATGCATTTTACTTTACAAACTGGCAACCCAATAAAAACGGGACCCTAAGTTTGGAAGACGCCGCTGTTGACTCTTAATCTTATTTTCCTGTCATGGTCTTCCGCACAGTTTAAAAAATTGGGGTGTCCTTCCTGGGTTGTTGGGCGTGGGAAATGTGTCCAGATAGTTTTGTCCCTTGATACAGAAAAACAGCTGCAGTACTCCGCTGGGGACGACATCCACCACATCCTCTTCATACACTCTGGGATGCATGAGAGTTTTTACTCTCGCATGTGGTGTCTGTGAAGAGGCTGGTTATTTATTTAAAAGTGTGACATAGAGGACATGTCAGATTATGTTTTCAATGGGAGCAACATGCTTTTAAAACAGTGATATCAGCAATCTGTTGTATCATTTAAGTTTCTATGAACTCCACCCTGATGTTGGAGTATTGCAAATCTGGGTTCTCACACAGGAAGTCGATGTCATAGGAATGGACATGTCGGAGGATGTGACCTCATGTAAAGTGACAGATGTATCAAAGCCAGGATTTTCCCTCAGCGCTGCTACTTCTTCATGGGAACTGATTCAGGAAGAGAGGAGAGGGTGGGGGGGATAGTGACGGGGGACATTGAGCATGACTTACCACACAGGTCATCATTTCACTGAAACACCTCTGCTCCAATTTGTTGTGCATGTATCATGGAAACACTGCCCCGGGTGAATCAGGCCGATGGTTAGTCTTGCAGTGGCTGCTTTATTGACGTAAAGAGATGCTGGGCTGGATGACTCCCTCAGGCCTGGTCAGATCTCACCACAAGTTTGCATTCCAGCATTGAAGAGAGCTATCTCGATTCCTACAAGGCCCAGTCATTCAGGCTAAGCTGGAGACCCAGTGTGTGTCCATTTTTGGTCAAAATGAACAGTATTACCATATGGAATACAAAGTAAAAAGCAGATCAAACCTAATGCCTTTTCGTTTTTTAGTTTGCTTGAGTTTTTAAATTGTGTTATTGGTCCATAAGCACATTGAAACCTCATTTACATACTATTATTCTACGTCATGGAAACATTCTGCCCTAGTTGTGAAAGTGTGACTTAAAAAAAGAAGAGTTGTTAGTTCTGCTTTCTGTATCAGCAAGTTATTTTTACTGACACTGTCTGAGCTGATCTTTACTCTAGGCCGTTCTGATAATAGCTGACTCTTATTCACTTCAAAATAACCTACAAAACCTCAAATTCACCGTCTTCCTGAGAATGTCTTTGTGGTGAAGTGAATATCTCTGAAGCAGGGGGGGCGTCAGCACTGACTAAATTCTGTCTCTCTTCATAGGTACTGTAGGAGCGTGTGTGTTTACCAGCTCTAATGATAGCAGCTAGAAAACGTCTCCTGTGAGAGGACTGAACCGTCTCACCATGACAGAGGTCCAGGTAAGACACAGTGGTCCTCTAGAGCACAAACACGCCAAAAGCCAGATGCCCAACAAGACACGTCTGATGAGTAATTTGTCGAGGGTGTGGTTACTAATTGGTGATGTGTTCATTTTCCCGTAGACTCCATGGCCACAGGGCACAGAGTGTGTGGCGAGGTACAACTTCAAGGGCACATCAGAGCAGGACCTGCCCTTTAACAAAGGAGATGTGTTGACTATTATTGTCGTCACAAAGGTAATGTTTTCACATGCTGCATTTCTTATTTTTCTTGCAAATGGGAGTAGCTAGCCATCAGGCCTTTCTGTCAGAAAGGCTTTAAGTAGGTGAAATAGTATATAATGTTGGTGGATGAATGGGTTAAAGCTATAATAAAAAAAAGTCTAAAAATGCTATATATTTTGTTGAGTGTGTACTTGCATTATACCAGATGTTTCCAACAATGGTCAAACCCAGAAAAATAAAAAAACAATTTCAAGGCGTTTCCTTGTAGCAGCTAGTTGCTATACCTTCTGGGAAAACACAGGATACGTTGGATATGTCACAGAGTGAGAAAGGAAGTCGGCAAACTTGACCAAACATGAATAAACGTTGATACATTACCTCATCCATGAACATGTTTTCTCCCTCAGTCATGTGCTGGTTTTCATCAGCGGTGGCGGTTGTTTATACTTAGTTGACTTATTGTCTTCACTTTCTTTTTTATTATTATTTTCAATTATCTTTCACAGTTTGGTTAGTTTAAGGCACCAAAATTACTTAGGAAAAGATCATAGGTTGTGTTAAAACAGACAGTTAACCAAGTTTTAGAAAAGCTTTCTGGCAGAAAGATTTCGTTTTAATTTATTTTAAACTTAGTTGACATATAATCTCCATTTAATCATCATTGTGGCTTGGCTTCAAATAGACCCTGAGCCACACTTTAAGAAAGGCTTTCTAGTGGGAAGATTTATTGTTGACTTATTTTTAGACTAAGTTGATTAATTATCTTAATTTTTTAAAATTGTTATTGTTTTCAGTTGTCTTCTTTTCTTGTTTTTTTTAATTATCATTTGTAATTTTCTCAGTTTAGTTAGTTTTAGGCATCAAAATCACCTGGTTAGGTTTTGGAAAATATCATGGTTTGTGTTCAGATACATCATTAAACATGTAGTAGAAAGGGTTTCTTTCTTGTTTACTTATTGTTAGACTTAATTGATTTATCATCTGTAGTTTTTTAAACATTATTTTCAGTGTTCTGTCACCGTTTGATTCTGTTTAGGCAACAAAAATACTTGGTTAGGTTTAGGATAAGATCATGGGTAGGGTTAAAATAGACTGCTAACCACATGTTAGAGAGGCTTTCTGTCAGAAATATTTCGTACCCACTTATTTTTAGTCTTATTTGACTTACGATCTTCAGTTTTTTATTATCATTTTAAGTTTTCTGTTGGTTAGGTTTGGGCACCAAAATTTCTTGGGTAGGTTTAGGAAAAGATCATGGTTTGGCTTAAATAGACCATTAACCACATGTTAGGCTTAGGCTTTCTGCCAGAAAGTCTTGAATAAATGCTGCTGCTGCTATGTGAATTTAACAATGACATGAGAATGTCTGACATTTTGTGTTTCAGGATCCAAACTGGTACAAAGCTAAAAATGCTGCAGGTTGCGAGGGAACAATTCCTGCCAACTATGTTCAGAAAAGGGAAGGGGTGAAATCTGGAGGCAAGCTGAGTCTAATGCCGTGAGTACACATATTATCATGCTTAATTTAGTTCCATCCAGTAGTTCCATCCGCTGTAATCTTTCACTTTCTAAGTAAACCAGATTCGGTTTATGTATCTGCTGCCTACATCTCAGATGGTGCCACCACGACGGCTTTGTACGTTGTCTGCAGTGATGGTTAAAATAGCTTGACTTTGCCCTCTTCCTATGGCCATGTGGTCGCTGTAAGGCAGATGGCCTATTTGTCAGGAAGGCAGCACTGCCGTAGTTATGTGAATGGAGACCACAGTTGGGTCGGGCTGTGTTGTAATTGCAGTGCACTTGTGTCTGTTTCCAGCTCTGTGCAGTTTCCTGTCGTTTCTTTTCTATGTCAGGCTGAAGTCCCCTCAAAAATCTCCACGTTTGTCCACATGACAGACAGGTTTCATTGTGCATGCATGTCCACATGTGTGTGAAAGACACGTTTATTTATAGAGCCCTTGATCACAGAGTTATGTCATGAATGACTTCATTAAGGCAATCCTACCTAGACCAACAACCAGTCACAAAAACACTCAGAGAAAGGTAACGTGAAACATAGATATAAGAGAAAATATTAAAAAAGATTAAAACAATACTGCAAGTCAAACAAGCATAAATAGAAAACTGACAATAACATATGAAAAACAAAAATATATATCATAAAAACAATAAAAGGAAGACATGACAGCCCTTAAAGAACACAAACCGTGTAACGCCAATTGATTTTGTCCTCTATTCAGTTCCTACTGTTGTAAATATCACAAGTAATGAATGTGAGAGATGAAAGGTTAAGGGGATCCGGGGGCTCCAAAAATCCTTTTCTTATAACCGAGTAAAGCCGCTTCTGTCCCTGTTTGTCTCAGCTTTCCAACAAGCTTTTTTTAGTGTGATATTTAAATGTAATTTTCTCATGGAGCCAGATGCAAATGAATTTGCTGTACAGTCTGTGACCCTCTCGGTAATAACACTAGCTACAGTAGATATGCAAATCGCTGTAATCTGTACCCCTAGATCTCCAGAACAGTATTTGTTTATTTCCATTAACGGCCCATTTAAGGTCAATAATAATATTATGAAGGGTGTTAAACAATAAAAGAAGAAAATCTCTCAAAATTTAATGGAACATAATCAGCGACGAAGGTCCAAAATGGATCCCGGCAGTGTTTCTGTGGTAACCGTCAGGAATTTAGATTTGGGTTTCCCTGTTTTTACCCACTTATGTCAGCTTGATTTATGGCTCCCAGAACAGTTAGAGGCATCCTTTCAAACGCTAACAGAGGATGTACTTTGTAAAAATAAGGGAAGACCAGCTGTATCAAAGACTTTAGATAAATCTATGAATCTTGTTCAATCAACTCACATCAGGGACCAAGTAATCGACAAACCTTGTAAACAAACACGTGAAGTTCCTTCAACTTTACTCAATAAAATTTAAAAGCAACTGGAACTGCGCAGACCTCCGCCAAGGCCAAATGCTCTGTCTTTCTATGTTAACGAAGGTGAAAAATAATTTTTTGATTCAGATCTGCCCCCAAATTTAATGGCTCCCTCCTTGGCTCATGTTACACATTTCCAAAAAGTTTAATGAAATCTTGGCCAGTATGTTTTTTTCGTAATCCTGCTAACAGACAAACCAGCAAACAAACAATGCTGAACAAATAGCCTGGCGAAGGCAATAATTATTGGCCAAAATTGTCTCAACTATAGGCCTAAATTCCAGCACTTATAACAACTTTCAAGAACAGAAACATTTGCAAGAAATGAAGATAGAAATATAGAAAAGGCAGTGTATTACCTAAAGAGGATGCAATTTTAAAGAAGCAGCAGGAGTACTGGTGAAGGAAGCTAAGCCATGTACTGCTGTGGACGGAGTCAGCGGAAAAACAAATTTAATCTAAATATATTAGACACTATATTTAGAATATTTTCACAGCTTTATCTTACCGTCAGACAGGCTTTTCTGCTGGGAAAAGACTGTTATATAAGCCGAATATTGCTCTTTCCAAAGCAACGAATCTCCTTTGGCAAAAACAGTAATTTTACCTCACAGAACCCGGGAGATTCTGGCCTGCCTCTGCCTCGATATGTCAGCTTGTCTGTGTTCATGTGTGACTTTGGCGCTTTTCATCATAAGATTCATACATAAGTACTTTTTAAAACAAAAGCTACAAAGTGCATTACAACATGAAAACATGTCCGTGAATGTTCTCATTCGTCCAGGTCATTGTAATCTCAGGAAAGATTAAATCGAAAGCAACTGGACTTGTTCAAAAGTCTTTTCTGAAGACGTTTCGCCTCTCATCCAAGAAGCTTCGTCAGTTCATGCCTGTCAGACTAGTCTGAGCTAGTCTGACTAGCATGAAAACAAAAAAACAGACGTGAATCAAAAAGATTAAAATTAGAAAAATAACTCAGTTGCCAGTTTATTAGGTCCAACTGGCTAAAACGAATGCAATCTAATATGATAGTCCTGCTATAAATTCTACCTGCATGAAGGTTGTAATACTCAGTTTTAAAGACAAGTTAATCCAACTAAAAGGACATTTTGGAGGCTGCAGTTTGCAGTGCTGCTGAATTGTATTTCCTTATATGGAGTGGTGTTAGTAATATGGAAGAAATATTCTCAGTATAATGTAATATAATTAAAGAGCACTATGCCAAAATGATCATAAAAATGAATGAACACGTATCTAAAACAGTTTCAATAAAAACTGAGTATTATAAACTTCATGAAGGTGGGATTTATTGCAGGATTATTTCAGTGTTGTGCCACGATTCAAATGTTTTAATGCACATTAGTGTTTGGGACAGTCGGAGCTGTGATGGTCTCTCTTTTTTTTGGATGCACTGTTAACTCTCTGGTCCTCTCGCTTCCAGATGGTTTCACGGGAAGATAACTCGGGACCAGGCAGAGCGGTTGCTTCACCCTCCTGAAACCGGCCTGTTCTTGGTGCGAGAGAGCACCAACTTCCCCGGCGACTACACCCTGTGTGTGAGCTGCGACGGCAAGGTGGAGCACTACCGCATCATCTACCACAACGGCAAGCTCACGATCGATGATGAGATGTATTGTGAAAACCTCATGCAGCTGGTTGAGGTGAGGCTTAAAATTAGGGTTCGATTTATAAATAAAGCGAGGTGTTTCTAGTGTTTTCTCTGCTGCTATATAGAGCCTTCGTCTACTGTATGCACGTTGTATTTTCCTGTTTGAGAGTCCCCGCGTCTCTGTGCCACCACATCGACCGCGTACAGTTCCTGGAACAAATAATGAACAGGAAGTGTCAAAGAGGAAGAGTGAACAGTGTGCTGAGGTTCAGAGTCCTCACTTCAAAAACACACCAGGCCTTTTACTCTTAAAGCTGCTCCTTTTCCTCTGTGACATGCATATGTTGAACACAAACATAGTATTTATCCTAATAGTAAAATAGAGGAGTATGAGTAAGTTCAAAATGATCTATTTAAGGGAAAACCTTGTCAGTTGTCCTTTATATCTTTTGCTAATTTGACTATACAGCCCTCTGTTGGTCATTCTGAAGCACTACTCATTGAGTTTTATTGATTCTTAACTGAAATGCTGTGGGTTTTTTGTCATATGTATTTTATTGAAGCGATGTTTAGAGTTCAGACTTTTTAAAACATTTTTAAAAATAACAAACAGAAGACAGAATAACATGGTGAAGAGTGCACAAGCTGGTAAACAACAGGAAATAACTACCACTCTAGTTAAGACTGTACCAAATGGTTTGAAGCTTCATTCATAATGACATTTGAATTCTAAATCAACATTTGAATGCCACGCAGCAGCATTTAATTTAGCATTTCTGTTCATTCTGTTTAAACGTGGTGTTTCTGCACAGTTGCAGATAAAGATCGGGCTACTCCAGAAGTGTCAAGTGTACGACCTGTGGTCTTTAACTGACCCGCCAGACTACTGAATGCCTTTGCAAAGTGTGATAAATCAATACATTTCTCTCAAAAAAACAATGAATTCTTATTGCAGTCATAATTATTATTATTAGATATTCAACATTGTGCAAAGTATTGACAAGCTTCAATGCAAAATAATCTGTTGCTGAAATTACACTTACTTTTCTTAAGACATCTCAGGCTGTTCATCATCTGTTTTTCATTGATTGTGAACGTTTTCAGAATGTTCTTGTACTTCTTTACATTAAAAAGAAAGGGGACACATTTGAGGTATTTCAGAAGTTATTATGCAATGACTTTGTTGGTCCGGCCCACATGAGATTAAATTTTGCTGTATGTGGCCCATGAACTAAAACGAGGGCTGCACTAATATTATTAGTATTATACTTTTGGTAGAATTAGATTCCAATAACTCCATGGCTTTGTAACCTGCAAATGTAAGAAGTTAATTGAAAAAAGACTTTTTCACTGTGGTCTAAAAAACGTTTCTACTCTGGCTTTCCGGACACAAAGCGAGGCGTTCACCTTAGCGGTGTAAGAAAGTTTAATTTAAAAAAAATAATAATTCAAACTGAGGATTTCGTTAAGGATTTTTTTTGAGTAATGACATCATAAAATATGACAGCAGTCATTCAAAGCTTTGAAAACCTCAATAGATGCTTGAAATATATGATTTGGTTCAACGTACAAACCTGATTCTGTCCAGGTGGAGGATACCTGACAAACCAATGATGTCCTGAAGGCAGTTCTGGTGTTTTCTTTTGCTCTAGTAAAAATTTTCTTGGCTTTTATGAGACTATTAACCTCTGGGGATCTGTTAAAACAGCGTAATGCTCGTGTGTCTCTACTTGATTTTCTTTTTACATTTGGTTGTCTTTTGTTTTGCTTCTTTTGTAGCACTACACCAAAGATGCAGACGGCCTGTGCACCAAACTAATAAAGCCAAAGCTGGAGGAGGGGACAGTGGCCGCTCAGGATGAGTTTTCCAGGAGTAAGTCTCAGTTTATCACTCCTTTACAGTTTGTACAACTGTAGTACACCAGTACATGTAGCCTTTTTGTTTATGGGAAGTGTGTACTGGCCTGTTATGTTTCAGCTGCATGTCGTTTCCTCACAGGTGGCTGGTCGATGAGCAGAAAGGACCTGAAGCTGCAGCAGGTTATTGGAAAAGGAGAGTTTGGAGGCAAGTAGCTTCAGGGTCACATATAAATAACTTGACTAACTTTGCGCAACATAGTAAAAGGTGGTTTAACTGGTGGTTTACATTAAAAATTTTTGTTGTTGTACCATCAGGACGAAGGTTGAATAATAGACAATGTTAAGGCAAGACACTACAGGCAAAAACTTTTTATTTTTCATGCACTCATCAGTTTTAATTGTGTTAATGTGAGTAATCAAGTGGTTAAGTTGTATGGTTATATCTAGGCCCATTAGTTGATATTTTATCCTATTTTGGGTTTGTTCGTATATCATTCAAAGCCTGATTTCATACATTTTATTCATAAAAACATGACAAAAAATTATTTTTTTACGACTGTTGACAGTGTTTTCTTATTTATGGGGCGATTACTGAAAAAGATATCAAAAATTCTCAATTCTCAAAACAATATTTAATATTTAATAAACAATGCCTCATTTGCATTTAACCATTAAATTTCAGAAAACTTTTAATGCAAAAAATATTGTCTTAACGTAAGTAATTAGCTGGGGAAGTCACCCTATTCACCTATAGTGTCCTATTTTTTTATTTTTTTATTTTTTATCTAAAACCGTATGGAATTTTACAATACATATCTTCTAAGTCTGTTTTCTCAGTTTGGGTTTGGGAAGATTCATGGTGAGATCTGTTAAACCTTTGACCCTGTTCACCTGTAGTGTCTTTACTTAAATGTGAGTTAACAGACCCTTAACATGACCAACAAACAAAGATACCATTAATGTGTTATTCTTACTAATGTTGTGTTCATTTTTGTTCAGCTCAGGGTCATACACCTAAATGCAGTTTCACTGATGATGAACACTCCATCGTTATTGTTTGTCATCTATCATTCCAGATGTCATGGTGGGAGACTACCGAGGGACTAAAGTAGCTGTGAAGTGCATAAAAAATGATGCCACAGCACAGGCCTTTATTGCAGAGGCTTCTGTCATGACGTAAGCAAAATTACATATTTTGTCACTGTGTTTTTGTTTTGTTTTTTGTTTTTGTTTTTCCAAAAAAATGACGAAACATGTCCCGTGCGCTCCTCTCCCGCTTCAGGCAACTACGGCACGATAACCTGGTGCAGCTGCTTGGAGTGATTGTGGAGGAGAACGGGAGTCTGTTTATAGTTACTGAGTACATGGCCAAGGTGGGTGGTGAAAAACTCTGTCTGATCATTTGACAACATCCAGAGTTGTGGTAGAGAGATAAAACATTTATGTTTGTTTGTTTGTGTCTTTCTTTCAGGGATGTTTGGTTGACTACTTGCGTTCCAGAGGTCGGACAGTACTCGGTGGAGATGCCCTCCTTAGTTTTGCACTGTGAGTATGACTGCAGTTGTCTGCAATATCTATTGTTATCCTTTATACTGTCTTAAAGGCAGATTGTGAGGTTTTTGGCCACTAGTGGCACTGTGGTGCAGTGTTTGTGAGTTTGAAGATAAATGTCCTTCAGATTTTGAACTTTTCTTTTCTTGTACTTTTACAGACACGTCTGTGAAGCCATGGCGTACCTGGAGACCAATAACTTTGTCCACCGTGACTTAGCCGCCCGCAATGTTCTCGTGTCAGAGGACAACATGGCCAAAGTCAGCGACTTTGGTCTGACCAAGGAGGCCTCCTCCACTCAGGATACTGCGAAGCTGCCTGTGAAGTGGACATCACCAGAGGCCCTCAGAGAAAAGGTACACTGTTGTTTAAAAGAACGGTTACCATGGTGAGTGGTTTACCTAAACCTCCCACTTGAATTAAACTCTTACATATATGTTTTTCTCTTAATCTGTAGAAGTTTTCCACCAAATCAGATGTCTGGAGCTATGGTATTTTGCTTTGGGAGATTTACTCTTTTGGTCGAGTGCCTTACCCGAGAATTGTGAGTATCAAAACCTTTTTGGAAAGAGGCATACAGAAAATATTAAATAGGAAGTAGGTCTTTTACTTAAGAGAGAGATTGATCAGCATTCACAGTCTAGACTCTTCCCTTTTGCAGTAATGTTTGAGAACCTATTTAGTTTATCACACTAAAAGGTACAATTTTTGTGTAGTATTGTGACTTTTATTTCTGTAAAAGTGATCGAGATCATAATAAAGTACAGTGTCTACACTGTATTGCTTGTATATTCTTTTAGCTAATGTACGTACCTGAAATTAATTTGTTTTAACTTAAAAAAGAAAAGTTAGTATCCAGGCTACCTTATGGTAGTCTTATGGTTTCTTTAAACTATAGAAAAGAATGATCTCTGGAGAGTTTTAACTCTCAAACAATGCATGCAGGGAAGACAGCTAATATTCTAAAAAGAAATGTTAAGTTTAATTAACTTTAATAAATAAAATGTGTATGTTTCCATTAAGTTAATGAGAAAAGATAACTTGATTTCTTTAAATTCCTGTATGAATTTTTTTTTTTTTTTTACAGTGTACTGTATATAGCGGGCTCTTAAATGTGCACATTTCTTGCCTCAAATTGTCCTTCATGTGATACAGAATAAAGAGACAAAATAAGCTGTTTTCTGTCAACAACTTCTCTCTTTTCCATTCTGTAGCCTTTAAAAGATGTTGTCCCGCGGGTGGAGAAGGGATACAAGATGGACTGTCCAGATGGCTGTCCTGAGGTGGTGTACAACATCATGAAACAGTGCTGGAACCTGGATCCTGCTGCTCGTCCAAGCTTTCAGATGTTGAAGGAGTGGCTACAACATATCAGCCAAGGGATGGGAAAAAAACAATGAGACATCTGACAGAACGGGCGCAAAAAATGACTTAACTTTCATTTTGACCACTTGGACCATAACCTGGGATGGGAAAAAAAAAAAAAAAAAAGATTGCCAACTGCGTTTGTTTATGTTTCTGAGTGTCATCTTTCACCTCAAACTGCAGTAACTCTTAATTACTGGCTCAGTTGCTCTAGTTTTTTTGTGCGCTCGGTCATCCAGAGTGAATGATTAACTGTCATATCGATGAGTCTTTCTGTAGAACACAGTGCTGCCTCAGAGCCACAGTGCCTTGACCTGTTTTAAAAAATATATATATATATATTGTGTCTTTTACATTGATACCCTGTCATATTGATGACATCATTTCATTTTATGAATGTGTAAACAGTAACATCATTTGACTATGTTGACTGAATCCTTTGTGTCCGTTTAAAGAGGAACGACGCTTCAAAAGTAGGAATACAATTTTGACATGTCATTACTCGCTGTATTATTTTTGTCAGTTTCCAGGTACATTGTTTTGCATGAATGTTGAATTATTTTGTTAAAAGGACTAAGTTAAAAAAAATAGCTATAATTGTGCAGCTTTATTTTTTCATTGTTATGTAATTTTAAATATGTCATGCCTACTTTTAGATCCCTGGAAGTCAAATAAGGAAGCACACAAGAGTTTTACTACTGATACAGTAAAATCATTCTGCTCAGTCATGCAGACATCATTCCCATGTACAGAATATTCCATCTGACAACAATAAATGTTTTATTTTGGGAATCTATTTTGGGGATTTAACCAAATTATCTGGATTTTTGTATGTAATGAGAAAAAGAACATGTTAATAAAGTTACTGTGTTGCCATTTTCAACAATAAAAAAATAATAATTTTGATTTTTTTTTTTGCAGCGATTATTTTTTTAACATCATTTTTGTTATCAAAGTGTTGTAAGTTAAAGTATTTATTTAATATTGAACCAGTAAATAGTAGTACTACTCAAATACGGTACTCATAATTGGTAGTTATTTTGGCGATAAAGATTTTACAAACAAAATAAATAATCTTTTCAAGTATCATGCTTTATTACAAATTAAACTACCCAGCAGCATACGAAGTAGTTGAACATTACTCCATATTGACCACCAACAAAATTAAAATGCTTCTAATCAATTTAATCATTAAAAATTAGAGCATTCTGCATAATGATTACCTTTACTTTTGATACTTTGATATATTTTGCTGATATTCTTACTGTATTTTTATAGTCTGGTATTATTACTCTTCCTTAAATAAAGGATCTCAATACTTCTGCCACTGATATTTCATCATCTAATTTTTGCATAATCACTGATCACTTCAAAGTTACTAGATAATTACAGTCAGTACATAAATATAGTTAAGATAAAAAGAAAAAAGTTGTTAATGGTGTGCTTCTTTTCTTCCAGCATTGCAACACTTGTTCTTATGAGTAAATGCAGAATTTAAAAAAAAAAAAGAAAACAAAGAAGGCAACAGAGCCATCAAGTGATGACACAATAAAATTGATTCAAAGCAGCAAGAGGGTAAATCTGTTTAAAGATGTGTAACATATTAAAGTTTTGATGGCAGAAGGGTGAGATTGTGTCTATAAATAAATATACTTAAAGGACCAAAAATAAAAGTTCTCATAATGGCCCATTTTAGAATATCATATATCATATTATTAGATATGACACATACATTATACATTATTTTCAGATTATACTTAATATACTTAACCTGAAACTGCAAAGTAATATTAACTTAAGCTGTCAAATACATCTAGTTAAAGGTACAAGATTTGCCACCAAATGTAGTGGTTTACGCGTATTATAAAATATAACAAAATGGAATTACTTAAGTAAAATACAAGTACCTTAAAACTGTACTAGTACAGCACCTGAGTAAATATACTTTTCGTTATTACGTTATTTTCCAGCCCTATTTTTTAGCTTCTGAAGGAAGAAATTTACGGAATTTCGACGATATCAGCGGAACCTTTTCGAAGGGGGACATATTTCTTTGTTGCACTTTGTTGCGGTGCTACATGAAAATATAGACAGAAAATAGAGGCGGCGGATTGTCAGTGTTATGTGACAGACAGAAACAACTCAGGGCTCGTTGCAGACTAACTCAACTCTTTGTTGGACTTCGTGATGGATACTGTGGCTGATGTCTTTTATCGGGAGCTGCCGAAAGTGGTGAGTCACACAGGTCCTGAAGAAAAGAGTTTTAAAATGTGCGATATTAGCTAGCTACATGCTAACGTTAACAATTTGTTTGTCAAATGCCACGCAGGAGCTTCACGCTCACCTCAACGGCTCCGTCAGCTCCCAGACCATCGAGAAACTGTCCAGCCGAAAACCTCATCTCAACATTGAACACAGCATGACCGCTATCGGCAAAGGACAGCGGAGGACACTGGAGGAGTGAGTATATACCTGTGTCTGTGCTCCAAAGTTTAATATGAGAGCTGTGGAAAATCAAACTGGGTCTTATCAATGATTAATTGATTAAAATGTTAATGGAGGTGGTGTAAAACTAATTCAGTTGGTATTATTAGAGTAATATAGTTTCTGTATGTTCAGTGGGAATCAACTGTTTAACGCATACTTAATTAAATGAATTAAAACAAAATGGCGCGCATCTCCACAGGTGTTTTCAGGTCTTCAAGGTCATCCATCAGCTGGTGGACACCGAGGAGGACATCCTAATGGTGAGGATGGTTTGTTTGTATTAAAGGGAAAATTTGGCACTTTTCGTGTAGATGTCCAGTCAGTGTTGATAGTTAATGTTAGAGCTGCAACCAGGGCTGCACCATTTATCGAAAAGAAAAAATCTGAATCGCAAGAAGTGCAATATCCAAATTGCAGAAGCTGCAGTTTTGTTTTGATAAAGGCAAAATGTGTGACAAAACAGTATTATAATGAAGTACTGTAGTGCTGCAGAGATGCCCTGCCCCCCTAATCTTGTTCTTTAAATGTAAGAAAACATGTTTATGCTACAGGCCCCAACAAATGTCATATCATTGTCATTTTAAGTTTTTGTTTTCCTGTAAAAATGAAAATTTCAATGCAAAAATGATCATTCCCACTAACTCTGAATCATATTGCAATTGCAACTCTAGTGGCAACATTTAATAGATTAATTGATTAGTTATGATCAAACAAAAAAAGTTCTCTGCTTCCAGCTTTTTAAATGTGAAAATGACTGTAAACTGTATTATTGTGGACAAAACAAGACATTTGAGGACGTCATCTTGGACCTGACGGACATTTATCACCATGGACTTTTGATAGACCAAACAACGCATCAATTCATCGAGAAAATAACTGACAGATTAATTGCCAATGAAAGTAATCTTTAGTTGCAGTCCTAGTAAATGTAGTCATTTGAAGCAATAAATTCCTCAGTGCGCACTATAGACCTTTTTCACAGCAGCCATTTTGACATGAAATAATCGAGCAAACACAGATGTTACCAATGACACTAATGAAGGCCAGCATGCACAATAGCAGCACCCTGACTCTGTTTGACCTGAATGACCAGAACCTTAATTAGTATCATTGGCAACACCTGTGTTTACTATTTCAAGTCAAAATGGCTGCTTTGAAGAAGCTTCTGATGCCCATGTTGCTGTGTATCACCACGCTAGTTTGTAGCTACAGGAAAAGTGCCAAGTTTTAGCTTTTGCTGTCACTTCTGTCCAGTTGCTTGCCCAGAATATTAGTCAGATGTTCCTTTTCCTTTTTTTCTCAGGTGGCTACAGATGTTATCAAGGAGTTTGCGGCTGATGGTGTCAAATATTTAGAACTTAGAAGTACACCGAGGGAGGAGAAAAACACAGGTAATAATGTCAGCATGGAACCCAATGTTTTTAGGGCATGATTTACCATCAGGATTGTTTGCAAAAATTATTAGGATTATAAGTGTATTGTTTTTTTCTTAGGACTAACAAAAAGGACATATGTTGAAACTATTCTCAAAGCCATCCAACAGTGTAAAAACGAGGGAGTGGACATAGATGTCAGGTAAGCAGAGCCTGCATTATTTCAGTGGGCAACAAGTCCAGAAATGTATCTTATTAACCATCAAAACACTACATGATGTTTTTACTATGATGATCCAGTAACTTGAGTGATGGTAACAGCTGTGCAGGCTTCTAAATGAGCCCTTTTTGTCCTGAAGGTTTCTGGTGGCGATTGACCGCAGGAATGGGTCTGAAGTTGCCATGGAGACGGTGAAGCTGGCCGAGGAGTTCATGCTGTCCTCTGATGGTTTGGTGGTGGGACTCGACCTCAGTGGAGACCCAACGGTCAGTCAGCCAGTTTGGTGTTGGTAGAAAAGAAAATTACTTTCACTCCCAATATTACGCATCATTAGAGCTAAAAACCACTTAGTAGGAACTAGTTATACGAGCAGTAACATTTAAGTACTTCTGACAGGTCACAGCATACTCTGAATGTGTACTTTTAATCTTGATATTCAAGTAGTGTACTATAATTTTTCCTATAAATTTATAATGGTGATAAAAGTATAATATTTGAAAATAGTCCAATATTAGGCAAGGACGCCACAATCATCAAAACAGGCTGCAATGTAATCCTCAAGGGTAACTATGTACCTTTTAAAGTACGACCACTAAAAGTGCTTGTTTTGCCACTGACAAGCTCAGATTTATCTTGTAATTGTCTGACAACATTATGGAAAGGATCTCTACAGAGAGACTGTTGTTTTTAAAGAGTAAAATAGGTTTTGTTTAACCAGAAAGAGCTGTTATATTGCTCTTATCAAACTCATCAGACATCCTTTACAGAAAATGTGATTTTATCATTGTCATCTTCATTCAAAAGCAACAAAAGGAAATTCACCAAAAGCATCTTGGCTCATCTTTCCACTGTTCCAACAATCCCCAACTCTGGGTGGGTTGAAATAAACCCTTCATTCACTGCGTTTCGATGTAAAAATGTCAGGAGAGGAGCGAGAGGGAGGACGGAAAGGACATCAGAGAAGCAGCGTGGAGAAACGGCATGCACACTCAGAATATTTTATCTGTCTATCTCAAACAAACAAGTGTTTTACAGCGATAGTCTGGCCAAACAAAATGCATCTTACATCTTAAAAAAAGATCAGTCTGCAGAGATCCTTTCCATAATGCTGTCAGACACTTAAAATAACAATCTGAGCCTGTCAGTGGCAAAACAGGCACTTCTAGTGGACTGACTTTGATGGCGTGCTGTTGCCCGGAGTATTTATGCTGACAGCTGCAGCGCTCTCCTTTTACACTGGACCAGGTTCAAAAAATGTTGTCCCCATTAGCCACTCAGAAACACAAACGTGGGAAAATGGGCGGGATATCAAAATTACCCCTTTGACAGTTTCTGCCTTTTACGGTAGGTTGGAGTATTTCTCAAACCGATCACAATAGTCATAACTGTGCTTTGTCATATTTTGCAAGATGCATTGCTTTTGTCAAATGTAATTTTTTGACAATCTAAGCAGCACACGTAAAATGCCATTCAGTGCAAAGTTTGGAATAGCACAGTGCAGCTGATGCCTCTAACTTTCTCTAGGTGGAATATAATTCAGTCAGGTTAATAAGTGTATGCATTTCTTCCGCCTTTTCATTTCAAGGTTGGCCATGGCAGAGACCTACTTCCAGCTCTGCAGAAGGCCAAGAACTGTGGACTGAAGTTGTCTCTCCACCTCTCAGAAGTATGACCACGTTTATAATGTTATTTGTTACCTGTAGTCACATTATTCGTGAGCGCTCTGACGTTGCAACAAAAACTGTCGAAGGTGCAATCTCAGCTGGAGGAGTCAGACCTGCTGTTGAATCTTCCTCCAGACAGGATCGGTCACGGCACCTTCCTGCACCCTGAAATGGGTGGATCTGAGAGCCTTGTTGACAAAGTGGTGAAGAACAACATACCGCTGGGTAAGACTGAGATCCCAGCAATTAGTTCTCTGGTGTGCAAAGTTGATTTGGTTTTTGATTTCTTAACTTTTGTCTTCTTGTAGAGCTCTGTCTGACTTCAAACGTCAAAGGACAAACTGTGCCGTGTTACGCCCAACATCACTTCAAGTACTGGTACCAGTTGGGACATCCCAGTGTGATTTGTGTAAGTTTCCTCTCTTTGCACCTCGCATATAATACATCATCTTAAATACTTTTGATTTGGGCTGTGTAGCACTTCAAATATTTGTGTACCAATATGATAACTAGAGTTTCTGTGCTGATGACAAAATTATACTTCATTTGGTATTTATATAAAATATGGAAGCCAAGAATGGTCGTGCTTGCAATGATCTTTTTTAATGTTATCTTGAGATCACAAGTTAATTATTTTGTTATACTACATAATTTAGAGATGCACAATATGGATTTTTTTCTTTCAGCTGATAAGATAACCGATAATTACCTGCTTCTCATGGCCAATGCAGATGTAGCATTTTTGTATTTTAGAAAGTTCACATAACCTGTAGTTTATGCACACAAGAGGGATACGAGGTCATGGCTAAAATGAGTAAGGTTGTTAAAAGTAGCAATACTTCAATACTTTTTCCAATACCATGATGCAAAGCAATATAATACTAACACTCAAGAGTATCAAAAACACTGAAGCTATAAAAAAAAGATGCAAGTGCTCATTCAAGATTGTTTGAGATATTACTACAGTGATGTCATTTCAGCTTAGATTTAAAAGTTTCTCTTTACCTAAAATCTTAACATGTTTTTTTTTTAACTAAATTCAGCACTGATAACTCTATTGTTGTTTTAAATTGATTCAGTTCAGTCTTAAAACATTGAGCTTGAAATGTGTCTTGCAGCAAAACCAGACAGTGTTCAGAGACTCTTTGTCCACAAGCAGTGTGTGGAGGTTAATGACAAAAAACAAGCATTATCCTATTTTGTGTGTCAAGGATCTTTTCCTTTTTGTTGTATCAAGAGGTATGGAGTATCAAAATTTAAACCCTAATAATGATCAAAGATGGATGATTTTAATACTCCATAACTCTGAACCAAATCTGACATCACTATTACAACTAAAACAAAGAGCAGTTCTGACTCTTTTATTTTTTTCTAGTAGTCTTTATCAGCCCTATCTAGTGGCTGTAATTCTTTAGCGCAAAACCACATACATAAAAATGTCCCTGTATTAGGGTGATAAGTTATTGGCCTGATGATTATTGTGCATCTCTAAAATAATTAACTTGTGATCTGAAGATAACACATTAAAAACAGTTTCAAGCACTGCCGTTCTCTTAGCCAAACCTCAAGTATGTGTTACAAATGGTGACAAAAACTGTGCCTCAGATCTTGATTTAAGTCAAGATCAATGTTTTTTTGTATTTAGTGCCACAGACACAATTTTGGTAAGGCTCACAATATTGAGATTTGTTAAAGGGATACTCTAGTGATTTAGTATTGCAGTTTCATTTGGTTGGAGGGATTCGATGTCTTAAAAAAGTCAAAAGTTGAAATTGAAATACCTAAGCAGCTTCAGAAACACTGGAAACTACAATTCCCATAATGCAACTCAGTAGTTTCTGTATTTAGACCCAGTTCGTACCCTTTAAAAAAAAAAAAAAAGGAACATGAATGTGGAACCTGAGATGACAACACTTAATGGTTACCCTGAATGATTTTTATTCTTTGTCACATTACAGACAGACGATAAGGGAGTCTTCTGTACAGAACTGTCTCAAGAATACCAGCTGGCAGCTTCTACGTTTGGTCTGAGTCATGAAGACGTGTGGAAACTCTCCCAGCAGGCCATAGACTGTATCTTCGCTCCAGACACGGTGAAACAGCAGCTCAGACAGAAGTGGATCGACTTACAGCCTCAGGTGTTCAAGTGACCTGTTCAGTGGAAACTAAAGCCAATCATATACCTCACTTTTCATTTAACGTTTAACAAGTCTTTGTAGAAATCATGACCTTAAAGCAATATTCCACTCCTAGAAGATAGTCCATCAATATGTACTCACCCCTGTGCCGAAGTGAGGATGGGTGAAGATCTTCAGTTCACAAAACAATCCTGGAGTTTTAGCAGAAAACAGGGTCGCAGCCAATGGCAGTGAATGGCGACCACGGATAAAATGTAAAAAAATAGAACACAAAAACAAAATGTCTCCATCCTGCTCGTGTGGTGTAATCCAAGTGTCTGTGAGCCACAACATTAAAATTTAACCACAAAAGATGCCATTTACACCATGTTTTTGGCTGAAATGTCAACTGTAACCTCCCAGGTAGCATGTAAACATGGTGTCGATGTATCGCGAGACTTTGTATATCTCTTAATGGATGCACGTGTGAAAATATTGCGAGATCTCTTGTGCATCTGGCTCGAGTCTGAGAGGCTACAGTTGACATTTCGGCTAAAAACATGGCGTCTTTTGTGGTTAAATTTTAATGTCACGGCTCACAGACACTTGGATTACACCACATGAGCAGGATGGAGACATTTTGTTTGTTTTGTGTTCTTTTTTACATTTTATCCGTGGTCGCCATTCACTGTCATTGGCTGCGACCCTGTTTTCTACTGAAACTCCAGGATTGTTTTGTGAACTGAAGATCTTCACCCATCCTCACATCGGCATAGTGGTGAGTACATATCGAGTGCATTATCATCTAGGGGTGGAATATTGCTTTAATAACTAAAAGGGAATTCTGTAAAAACGTTTGAAACATTCAGAAGTAAATTATACCTATTTAGTACAAGAGCGTGTGTTATTTTCTGTGATATACAGCGTCCGTGCAGTCAACATAAAGCAACAAACTTGTGATAACATAAGGTAGAAATATCTCTATTTGGGGAGCAGAGTTCAAGAAAATTGTCAAGGATTTAAAAAAAGAAAATCTCAATGGATATCCAGTCTTTTAGGTGCTCTTCATATCAGCAAGTCCATCCAAGATATCCAAAGTTCTCCAAATTACAGATGATGTCGATGCTGCTTTGTGCCGACACACTGTCCTGTCAATGCAGCGCCGTTTACTGTCACACCTTCTTTCCAAATTTGCCATGTTTGTCCTTGTTCTTCTTGAATTTGCCGTGTTGCATTTCCTTCTTTTTTAGTTTCCCGTGCCCGTTGCTTGCTATGGCGTTTCCCCCCTCGTACTTCCTCTTCTTGTCACTGTTGGGAGTAAAACAACGTTACAAACATGCTCATACAACGTACAAATACTGCTGCCAAAGATGGTCGATGTCACTTCACCTCTTGATGCTGACGATGGCCGTGTTCCCCGCTTTCTTCAACACCTCGTCCCATTCGTCATCATTTCCACGGATCTTGTACCTTTTAAATACAAAGGAAATCAATACAGTAAATATTCTTGCCCTGCACATTTTTTTTTAAATTTAAAATGCTACACACAAATGAGCCCCACTACTCACTCCTCCAGGTCCATTTCCTTCACTTTCTCTACATCCTGTTTGTGTCTCTCCTCAAACTCCTTAGCTGCTTCAGACTGTTAATAGAGAAAAAACATTTTTCAAAAATACACATATGGTTAATGGGTGCAGTTTTTTGATGGAAAAGGCTGTCTGATGGCAAGGTAAAGTGGCCTAAATATTTGAAATTTTGCGTACACTTTAACTGATTGTTTTTAGGTTGGCCTTTTCAGGTGGCTAAAATGTTTTCCTGCTGACCGTGTCTACAGCAGTACATTTCTTCACTTCCTACATCAGTACTCCTGCTGCTTTTCCAAAATGGGGACATGCCAACCATAGGTGTTAAACTGATTATGGATAAGTACCTCATACAATCCCCTTCAAAAAAAACAAAATCCCTTTGATGTGTTGACTATTTGTCCAAACACCAATTACAATTTCCTAAACGTCTCAAAATCCAAAATAATGTTTACACTCATATAAAAACAAGAAAAGTAACAATTTCTCACACAAGATGTATCATAATTATAAAAACAAATTAATAATATTAATTATTAACTACATACCAGATCATCATTGAGGCTTTTGACAGTCGGCTCCATGGAGACGTCTTTAGTGGTCGCCATCTCTGCCTCAATAGCTTTTTCTTGGATGCTGGTGAAGACCTGGAATAGTAAAGGCCAGAACAATGTTAAGTATTAATAGTTTTGAAAGGTAGGTTTTATGATATCTTCTTTATATCATGCTAACACTTCAAGAAAGGACTTACCTGCACAAACTTCCGGATCAGACGGTTGAAGAGGCCCATGAGCTGCGAGCTCGGGAGCTCAATTTCCTTCTCTAGCTGATCCACTGATTTGTGCTGTAAGCCTATACCCAGCAGCAATGCCTAGAGAGAGAGAGCAGGAACAGTCAACAAATTAGACAATAAAATTAATCCATAATAAGACACATGATAGGAGTGCACAGAAGGCTATCTTTAAGGGGGGGAAAAAATCATGAGTGAGCACATTTGCGGTCCTGTAAGTGCACTTGTAACTACTCAATACTCCCTCCTGTCCTCATCTCTGATTAGACTCGTAATTACAATAATTAATAGAAAAATATCAAAGTAAATAATGATTGCAAAGTTTAAAAAAAATGGGGGTAATTCTCAGTGAAGCTTCAAAGCCCCTAAAATGGTATTAAGACCATGACAAAAGGGTAAACTTACACACTGAGCGGCTGAGAGCGACATGTCACCGAGCTGCTTGAGGAAGAACACGCGAGCCACTGTCGGGATCAGGTCCATGATGAGGTGATAGTCCACCATGCTCCTCGAGTACAGCTCCAGACGTTTGAGGTCGTACGGGCTGAAATG
>JAJHUR010130690.1:21061-32693 GCA_027495735.1 Lutjanus campechanus | reverse complement strand
TTTTCATAGTTCCAGTTCCTAACTGTTAATACACAGTTTTTCTTCTTCTTGTAAGGTAGTAAAGTAAATTGTACAGTTAAATAGCCAGAATGAGAGTGTCAATAAATAAGATGCAGATGAGGGCACGAGGAACCGTGGATCAATAGACCTAAGACCTCATATAATAACAAGATAGTGTAATATACTGCTACTACTCCTACTAATACTAATAATGTATATGGCCATACATAGACTATTTATGGTTGATTACTAAGGTTTGGCAGTCCTGGGGAAAAGGACAGAGTGTACTCATCATTAGAGGAAGTGTTGCCTGTAAGGCCTAACTCAGGGCATACAGAGACAGAATACTTAGGTTGGGTTACTACAGGACAAAACATACTGCAATGCCGACAGCATGGCTGATAAATAAACATGCAGGGCAGCGAGGAGCCTCAGCCGTGACAACAGTAATCCAGGGTACAGTCATAAATACAGTTGTAGGTGCTCTGTCACGCTTCAGGACACGTGTGTGTGTAAACAGCAGCGCAGCCTGACTCTGCACACCGCTGCCCGGTGCTGTACATTGTGTTCCCAGAGAGGACAGCCCCCTTTACTTTGTGTGTTGGCACATACACGTGACGTGTCCCGAGTTATTAATTTTCTCCCCAAGAGTAGGCGACTGTAACCTTGAAAAAGTGCTGATGTAGGTAATTAATTTTGTTCATTTGCACTCATAAAACAATAAAACACAAAATATAGGCACCATGGAGGTAAAATTGATAAAGAAGATCCTTATCTATAAATTGAACTAGGACTGCATCTGACAATTATGTTGATTATCAACTAAAGTATTTCTTTGATAGATCATTTGCATTTGGTCTATAAATTTGCTGAAAATGTAAAAACTGCCCATCACACTCTTCCTGATCTCAAAGTGACATCTTAAAATGTGTTGTCCATAAACCCAAAGATATTCATTTTAGAGCTGAAATGGTTAATCAACTAATCAATCAAAATCAATTAAAATTTTAAGTCAGAAAAATTCTAAAGATTCTGCTTCTCAAAATTTGCAGATTTGCTTGTACGTTTGTAAATCTGATCATTTTTGGTTTCACACGGTTTGGGAGATAAAACAAGTTCTTTGAAGACATCGATTTGGGCTCTGAGAATGTGTGTTTTCATTTTTCACAATTTTTTGACATCTCTTAGATCAGAGGTTTTCAAAGCAGGAGGCGGGCCTCCATAGGGGGGCTCCAAAACAGTTTCAGGGGAGGATCTTTGAATTACATTCGTTATCAAAAGGAGATCACATAGAATAGTCTAAATGTGTGTGATATGGTTGAAGCAATAGTTTGGGGGAAATTTACTGTTTTTCCCACTTTCTCAGAGTCAGAAACTAATAAATGCCTTTGAACAGACCTTTTTATAGAGTTGGCCTAGTCTAAAGTTATGTGAAACAGCATTATTAGGCTATATTGGCTCAATTGTTTAGTGTCTTTGGGATCAAATAATATAATCATGATGCCATAGACATCCAGGAATTGAGTGAAATTAATTAGGTAATCTAAGGAGGGGTGCTTCTTTCTAAGCTTTGTCTGAATGGAGGCCTGCAGTCTTTGAAAACCCCTGTATTAGATTAAATGAAGAAGAGTTAAATAATAGATTGTTTTAACTCAAATTCAGCCATTATAAAACAGAATAAAGCAGCAAATCATCACATTTGAGAAGCTTGAACCAGAAAAGCAAATGTTTTTGCTTCTAATTTATTTTTATTATTAAAGTTATTAAAATTATTGACAATTGATTTTCTGTCTGTTGAGTGACGACTAACCAGTTAATGACCTGATTGTCTCAACACTTACAGTGAACCAAAAGATAATTCCACAGATAGGTGAGAGGTTCTGCTTTTCAGGAGCACAATAGGTTTTGAAACCAGAACAAAAAAAACACTGAGAAGAAGTGTTATTAATCTTTCCCTCCTCTGTGTGCAGGATAGTCCACCTTCACATGGATGAGGTGGGCTTCATCTCTCAGTGGAGAGCCATACTGGCCGGTGGACTGGCCGGTGTAGCTGCTGCTCTGGTCACATATCCTCTGGAGGTGGCAGAAACCAGGCTCATCGTCCAGAACTGCAGACAGCCCACATACATCGGCGTAGTTCACACACTGTCTAAGATCTACAGGGGCGAGGGACTGCTGGCTCTCTACAGGGGCTTCTCCCTCACTTTGTTGGGTATGTTTGCATATTCATACAAATTAGTTCATCTCCCAAGGGTGGTGTTAAAATATCAGATACTGATGCTGTTAAAATGGTTCTGCTCTTCATTTCTTACACTGTGAAAGTTAATATTTATATGAGCTGATTGATTCAAAGATATTATGGGTCTTCCTTTCACAGCCTACACTACCCATCATTTGCTCTACACAGTTCATCAGCGATACATTTAGCCGTAACTTGCAGTACATTTCCTTTGTCTTCAGGTGCTTTTCCCTTTTCTGTCGGATGCTATGTGGTGCACATGAACTTGGACAAGCTCTGGCAGGAGCATCCTTCTCGCTTCACTCCCCTCCAGAACTTCATTAACGGCTGTTTGGCAGCAGGAGTGGCACAAACTCTCTCCTACCCTTTTGAAACAGTAAAGAGGAAGATGCAGGTAATTTACCACCAGAACACTTCTGCATGCAGATTATGGTTTGTTGGAGAAGTGACACACAACAGCATTTTTAAATGGCACAAGCAAACTAACTAACAAACAAAGAATTTCAGAAATTAAAATAGGAAAAATAAATACAGAAATCAATAAATACAGACAGTCAGTGTTTGATGAAGATGCCTACTCTCACTCCAGTAGTCTGGTAATTGGCCAACAAAGAAATGTTTACAATTAGTCACTTTCATGGCTTCCTACAGGAAAATTAGTTTATATTCATTAGAAAGCACAAGGTTTCCAAGTTAAACTTGGTGTGCCTGAGTTTAATAGGGATAAAGCAGGAGAAAGTTTCATACATCTGTCTGACAGATTAATAATTTACTTCATATTTGTAAGTTCTTATAACTATTTATATCTTTTAATATTGTTGCACATTATTTTACTGGTTGTATTTTAAAATAACTAAATAAAACAAATCCCTCAGCCGGCTGGGAGGCTGGGGAGTTTGTGGCTGGGGCAGGGCTTTTCTGTGTGTAGTTTGCACGTTCTCCTCATGTTCGCATGGGTTCTCTCCGGGTACTCTGGCTTCTTTCCACAGTCCAAAGGCACGCAGGTTAATAGGTTATTTGATAACTCAACTGCCCCTAGGTGTGAATGCAGTGTTTCCCCTCCCCTGGTCCTCAGGGCTCACTGTCCTCCATGTTTTAGATTTCCCAGCTCCAACACACCTGATTCAAATGATCAGCTCATTATCAGGCTTCTGCAGGGGCTTCATGATGAGCTGATCATTTGAATCAGGTGTGCTGGAGCAGGGAAACATCTAAAACATGGAGGACAGTGAGCCCTGAGGACCAGGGGAGGGGAAACGCTGGAATGTGAGCGTACACTTCTGTATGTGGGTTTTAGGAGAAGTGTTTACATAGGCATTTTTACAAAGGCACTAGCAAACTGACTAACGAATATAGAATTTAAAAAATGAATGAAATGCAGAAGTCCTCAAATAGAGAAAACATTAGTGTTTACCTAAGTTGCTTGCTAATCGTCCATTATAAATCCTTTACAATTAGTAATTTTTATGGCCCTTCAAATGGAAATTAGTTAGAATTTATTAGAAAGCGCCACATTTCCAGTTAAATAGGGCCACAGGTCCTTAAAAAGTGTCTTAAATTCACATTTACTAGTAAAAAGCCTTAAAAAGCATTAAACAGTCTTAAATTCTGTTTGAAAGGTCATAAATATTTATTTATTGGATGCTGTAATGGTCGTATAAAATGGTCTAAAATTAACTTCAAGCACAAGAGTTGAATTTAAATGCCTCTGTTATCCTGTTACCGTCTTTTAGGTTTTTGCTAATAAACACATTTGGACAAATGTTCTTAACTGTCTGACAAACTCAAACAGTTAGTGTCATTTGTCTTACTCATTATTTTGAAGCAACAATATACAAATTTACTCAGAAGATTATGGTTATATTTTCACATTTGATGTTCAGTTTTATTGCAAAATTGGTCTTGAATTTAAACGGTGGCATCAAAGGTCTCACATTTAACTTGTAGATACATGTAGACATCTGGTTAATGGGATAAAGTTGAGGAAAGTTTGATAGATCTGTCAGACAAATCAGCTAATTTACTTCATATTTACATATTAACACTATTCTGTTTGTCATTATTTTACTTGAAATATTTAAAAATAACTAACCAAAACAAGTTTATAACGTAGTAGGTTCTGTATACTCACTGTATTACCACCTTTAGTCCATGAGGGGGCAGTGTGAGTGCACCTAAATTACAGTAAGTTAAGCCTCATCAGTATTTTGAATCATGGAAAGTTTAAATTCTTAAATTAAAATACTCTTAGCTGTAATTGACCTTCAAATTTTCTGCATTAACAGAGTAAATAAATTATAAAAACACAGGAAAGCACACATTTGTACCACATTCAACTCTTCTTCTTCTTCATTTTTTGCTGCATGAAAGTTTTTCAACATGCAATTTCTCATCTTTTTATGTGCATTTAATGTTAATATATCAACCTTATTGTATCTCTACATGTATCATGCACCACTCAAAGACTAATTTCAATTATTACTTGAATTGATGGGCAATAAAATTTATAATCTTGAATCTTAAATGAAATTCGAGATGCCTTCTGTATGTTGAGAAGGACACACGGGGAACAATGGCGCTGCAGAGGACAGAATACTACATCCGGTTTTATCAGCCTATTATTAGCTACCACGAGATTCAACAGCAGCTGGGAATGTGAATGTGCCGCGAGTCTGTAGAAGCTATAGATAAGTTCTCTAAAGATAGACAGTAACTATCAGGCACAAGGCAAGCTGAGGGTTGTGAGTGTCCAGCCCATTAAATTATGTCACATTACCATAAAGAACAATGTTATGTAATTATTTCATTTAGGGATTCAGCTTGTGTCTGTGTCTCAGAGTTAAACATTAAAAACCAGGCGGAGGATAGATGGTTGTAAAACAGCTGAGGGTGTTTGCAGAAGCTCAGGGTAATGATTTAAGCTAAGTATTGTTTAACTCACAGGCCAGCTCGATGTTTCCTCTACAAATGAAGCTGTTTGAATAGTTTAACACCCTTATGACTGTGTGATCCCTTTGGGTACCTTGAAACATCTGAAGATAGATTTCCTCTGTCACATGACAATCAGCATGTAGAGCTGTCAGTGTGGTTAACAAAAGAGCACAGGACACAGTGTGACTGCTAACTAACATCATGATACTATGTCACTTCTTAAAGCTTAAAAAGTTTCTCATCCCCAGCACTTATTTTTTCACTTTTCCCTTAAAGGGATAGTTCAGATTATTCAGGGTTGTATGAGGCACAGAATCAGTGTATTAGCTACAGTAGATGGCAGTTGGCAGGGCCCCAGTTTGGTGAAGCAGAGAGGGGCACCAGCACGGAAGCAAAGCAATGAACTGCTGTTGACAGGGTCAGGAACAAACGGTATTTTAGCCACTTTTTTTTAGCCACCTAAAAAAATCAATAGAGTATCTTCACCACTTTACTTTCCCGTCAAATAGCCTCTTCCAACTGGAAACCGCTTGTTACATGAGCCAAATATTGCTCCCTTCAAGGAACTCCATAGACAAAATCAGCAATATTACCTTGCAGAACATAGGAGTTGCTGTTCTACTGCTGCTTTTATTTGTTCATTAGTTTGTGTTATTTTGTGAATTCAGTATTTTAAAGTGTTAGTTCAGATCCAGGAAAGTCACACAATAGCACCAATAAACTAACAGATCGAGGCGGCAGAAAACCTGCAACTCTTATGTTCTACAAAGTAAAATGACTGATTTTGTCTATGGAGTTTGGTTGTTTGGAACAAGCGATATCTGGCTCATATAACGTTGGTTTCCTGCCGGAAAAGGCTGCCTGACAGCAAAGTAAAGAACTGAAAATATTCTGAATATACTGAATAAACTGATTCTGTTTTTTGGGGGCTTTTTTTAAGTGGCTAAAATACCCTTTGTTGCTGACCCCATCCTCAGCAGGTCATTGCTTAGCTTCTGTGCTGGTTCCCCTCTCTGCTTTTCGTAATAACTGGGGGCATGTCGGCCAACATCTACTGTAGGTAAAACACTGACTGAATACCAACGTACAACCCCACATCAAATAATCAAAAACTATCCCTGGACAACAGGACAACATTGTGTTTGTTGTGTAAATAGAGCAGAGACATCAACTTCAGTGTGTTACTTATTAACAGAATGATTCCTCAGAATTGCAATAAGTTCTATCTTTCCTGACCTTTATTACTACTATATCATAGACACAATCAGACACGTTGCTGATTCATTGCTATTCATTTTCACTTTCAATATTTCCTCAGGCGCAGAGTGCCCGTCTGCCCCATTTCGGTGGAGTCGACGTCCATTTCACTGGAATGATTGACTGTTTCATACAGGTCATTAGAAACAAGGGTGTCCTCTCTCTGTGGAATGGACTCACTGCCAACACAATAAAGGTACGGTTATTTTGTCATTATCTCAGTCATATTATAATCTATCAGTCATGTAGACACAGGACTGGGCTACTTGTGCTCCATATAAGTGCACGTGCTCAGGAACATGAGTGAATTTACGACAGTGGGAGAGCTGTAACCCATGGCCTACACACACGGGAGAGTGAGGGGGGTGGGGGAGTGGGGGGGCATGGAAAGCAATGTTCAGTGCGTAATTCATAGCATGAATATCACAAGCAAGGTGAGCAAAGTCTGTCTCCGGCACAGCATGCTCCACTCTCCTATTACAGCTGCAAATGTCATGAGAGTTGTACGTTGTTATACAAATGTAAGGACCTGTCACGAGCAGCTGAATGAAAGTAAATCAACTTAGCAAATGTTAGAAACATTAAGGACACCTTTAATGATAGCAGAAGCAAACTACAGCTCTATGTGGTTTTATGTTCTTTTAATCACATGATTGAGGTCATAAATTGTGATGGCATCACACTGAAATACGCTCACCTCTATCTCCCAACCTCCTGTCATTCTTGCACAGATTGTTCCCTACTTCGGCCTTCTTTTCACCTGCTTCGAGATGTGTAAGCAGGTTTGCCTTTACCGAAACGGGTACATCGTCTCACCCCTGAGCTACAAACTTGCACCGGGGGTCGACCAGAGCCTCGGGCCGTACGAGCTGGAAGAGGTGAAGCGCTACTTGAGAAACAGGAACTTTGGGTCAGGAGAGTCGTCTTTTGGAAACCGCTGGTGAAAGGTCACCTGAGACGATGTCTTGTGGAAAAATATTGACTGCTGACCTCACATGACCAGCAAAAAGAGTTATTTGCCGGACTGAAGTACTTCAGAGGCTTGTGGCTGTAATGATTACATAAGATTGTGTTTCAGGTTTCATGTCTTCATATACAGTATAAACTTACATTTAACATCATATCCTGTCAGCAAAGGTCTACCTCTCTCAGATTATTGTTATTTTATCTGACAGTATTACTTGTTTATGAATTGTCACTCACTTATCATGTCTTGCCATGACTGTTTTTAACCAAATATCATGTGCCTTGCACATTAACTATTTATTTTTAGGCTTATTTCAGTTATTGTGTAACTGTAACTTACATAGTGCCATAGTTTACTCCAATAGGTTTTAAAAATGCTCTTTTATTCTATTTGTGTGCTAGATTGTATTTTTAACGTACAACGAATGTAAAATTTTGATGTTTGAACAGGGGTGTCATGCTTTCAATACTAAATAGAAAAACAATCGGGATCAAAATCACAATTGGTGATTGTCCTAGTTTTTGTTTTTTTTGTTTTTTTGGGGGGGGGGGTTCACTCCATCTTTGGCTTTCTTGAGCCTGTCCTGTGCTTGTCTGAAAAAAAAAAGAAAAAAAAAAAGTTCAAAGAGATGACTTGGTACAGTTATCTAGCAGCTCGCTCAGAGTTTCAGCTGGAGACATGATTCGTTTCAAGGAGTGCTTCACACAACTCTGCTATGTAGCGTGCAGGAGGATGTCATAGTAACGTTGCACAAACAGGGACTTGTTATTCCTCTTCTCTGTCAGTAAACACAATACACAGCCTCTCAGTAACTACTATGCTAATGTAACCACATTACAGCTGACCGAAGAAACTTAATGTCCCAAGCCCTGCACTTTTCTGTAACTGTGTCAACGTGCTGGACCCATGACAGACTTCTGCTTCCCACAACAGACCTAGTCTAGTCTACATCACATACAAGGGTTCAGGTTACCCACAAGGTTACCTTTCTTAAAGGGCGGCTACTGGCATTTTGCAGGTGAAAAAAAAAAAAAAAAAAATCAAAATAACAGTTGTCAGGGCGTGAAACAAATGATCTCTTCATCTTTACAAATCAAGACTCGATATGGCATAGGCATAAAGAAGGCTATATCAAAAATCTAAATGAATCGTGACACCCCTAAGTTTGAGTTGGTTAACATGAACTGTGATGAGAGAAATGTGCTTACAACATTAAAATTTCATTGACACATGTTATTTTGTGTGTGTAAGTCTTAATTAGTGCTGGTGCCCACATGTTAAAAAAATAATAATAAAAACATGGTGCACCAATGTGCAAGAAAGCATGATAAAGTGCCCTCTAGGGTGGCTTTCCAGTGGAGAAAACATGATAAAGTGCCCTGCCAGTGGAGCAAATCCATTAAAAGAGTCCCCTCGGATGTTTTTCCAGTGGAGAAAACCAGTCAATGTACGTCTAGGGTGTCCTTTCAGTGGGGAAAATAAGATAAAAGTGCTGGCAAGGTGCCCCTTCAGTAGAGAAAAAGTGGTAAAGTGCCCTTCAAGGAGAGAAAATGTGATGAAATATGCAGTAATTTGGCAGAGGCAAATTCTGTACCCTAAAAAATAAAGTTTAAAGTAACTTCCATCAAAGCAAACCCCAGTTTTCACCATTCGCAGTTGCTGGATGATGGGAATTAGTAGAGTGTGACACATCAAAGGTCCTGGTTGATTGATGCCTTATTATTTTCCCACCCTCAGTCCCAGAACTCTGCCTCTGATTGGCTGGTACTCGTTGCCTCTGTTGGTTAGGTTGGTTATAGAGGCTATTTTGTATGGATATGAATAAAAGTGTGCCTTGGGCACAAAATTTTGAAAACCACTGCCCTGGGGTGCCTTTCCAGTAGCTGCCCTACATGTGAGAAAATTTGCCGGCCTTTTATGAACTTCTGAATGGTTAAATAGTTAATGGTTGGCTTTTATTGCAGAGGTGTAGTGGTTATATTTTAAAACTGAGTCACATAATAAAACTACTTTAAACTTAACCAGGGTTTGTAACTGTTTCTCTATAAATGCATCACAACTTTATGCCCCTCTGCATTCAGCTTTTTAATTTTCTGCTTTAGGCAGATAAAACTACCCCCTCACTCCAGAGCCCTCCTTTATTGTGTGTAGGTTCAGGATGACAAGTGTTATTTTTACATTTACTTCAGTTTAATTCTCTTTGCCCAGTATTAAAATGCAGTTTATGTCTGCTAATAGTGGAACTTGTTTCCAATGAACACTCTTGTGTGTCTGGTGACACTTTATGATAAAACTTTTGGTAATATTTCAATCAGACTGACTTGGTTGGATCAGTGTGTGGAACAAGTCAGCTGATTCAGTCACGTCCTCCTCCATACTGTGGGAAACTGAGTGACAGCCAAAGGACATTAACAGATGGGATGACCTTTACCCACCATAGCCTTTTAGTCCTCAGCTGCTCCAAACATTGTGACATTTGACACGACCTTCAGCCAGATCTGATCCAAACCTCCACAGTTTCCATTTAGTTCTGCCGTTGTGATTAAACCAGAACAGCCAAACAACTTTATTATGAAACTTTTCCTCTTGTGCGGATAACGCCATGATGTACTTGAGTGATGAGGGAGAGCAACAAATCTGAATCAAAGGACATCAGTTAGCCCCGCCCACCTCTCCCACAGACGACCAATGAGACGCAGGAGTCGAAGTTCACGGTTTTTCTCGCGTTCAGTCTTCTTAAATCCCCTCTCCTCTGGATAAGAGTCGGCCATTTCACCTCCACAGGCAAACCCCACCGACAAGAAGTGAGCGGGACGGCGGCTGATAACATCTGAAGATGAGCGAGCAAGCTATTTCCTTCGCCAAGGACTTCTTGGCTGGTGGTATCGCCGCTGCCATCTCCAAAACAGCTGTAGCCCCCATCGAGAGAGTCAAGCTTCTCCTCCAGGTAGCTGTCATTTCTGATGCCGCTGTAATTAGTCTCAGCTGTTAATTAGATGCTGCATGCTCGTGTCTGCAACATGGAGCTGTCGTGGATAATTTGGAGCATTTTCCTGCTCATGTTCTAGTAATTTCCAAGTGATGGAGGGTGATTTTAACAAGATGCTGCGATAAAGTGATTGAATATAAAGATGCTGCACTCTTTAAAGTATAAACTGGAGTCTAAATATTGTGTTTTAAAGCAGATCTGTCAGAGATTGCTGCAGGCACAGATGAACGAGCATAATCGAGGCGCATCAGACCTGTTACGTAATAGACCGGCCAGCAGGCTGCAGTCAAGCCCAGCAGAGCTGCAGTGTGTTATTAAAGGCAGACATGACCGCAGACTGTGACTGTGGTGTTTTAAAGTGCTCCTCTTGCATGACAGGTCTTAAGTTTGGCTTGACAACACATAGGCAAGGTCACAGCAAGGTTTGCGCCATGGCACTCCTCCTCCTCCTCTTCTGCTGCATTGGGCCTGGGCTCAGCAGCAACAACAGCAGCAGCAGTGGAGGAGGAGGTGGGGCTGTGAATTGTTGAATGGATGCCATCAGAGTAGTATTCTGGCACATGGCTGCAAATGTGTCTATCTGTCAGACAGACACATGAGGATCATGGGAACGTGTGTCCTCACCGAGTGTCCATGTTAGAAGGTTAACAGGTTTAAAGTCAGAGGTGGAAATCACAGGTTTCATCAAGATGCAATATTATCGATTCTTTGGACGATGATATGATCTTTGCTGATATCATAAAGTCTGTCATGATTCAATTCAGAGGCCTGTAGTTGGTATCAGATGATATATGTATATTTAATAAAAAAATTCTGTTACATTTATGTCAATTTCAAAATAAAAGCTTGAAGATGACGATATAGATCGATATTTTCACTTTGGATTGTTGAACATGTAATCCTTATCTCAATCCAGATCAATGTATTGTTACGCCATTATATTCAAAGCAGATGCTCCATCACACAGAAGTATTGTCAGACTTTACCTGCTTTTTCTGCCTTAATGCACCGTAGGGTGGTGCATTGGCTATTGCCAATATACACGATTTACAATTTAATATATCATGATTGGGGCCCAGCTACTGATATAAATGGAGCAAAAAAGTCAGATAGGGTTACCAGCCAATATTCTTTAACAAAACATTGAATATATTTAAACATGCATTTTTTTTTTAATGATGCCCCAAAGGTGGTAAAAACTTGTGACAAGGATGTCTAATGGAGGCAAATTATTTTTATTTTTTATTTT